>OMLI01101938.1:5734-18828 GCA_900302605.1 Rondeletia loricata
GGGGTTAAGTGTCTTGCCCAAGGACACATCGGCATGTAAACTCAGCAGGAGCGGAAATCGAACCGCCAATCCTTCGATCATTGGCCGACTGCTCTACCTACTGAGCTACAGCCGCTACATGACAAGCAACAGTCATGCAAATGGACAACACATAATTTAAGGCTTCTGCTGTCGACAAAGTGCTACTGTCAAACTACCAAGCAAGATTTAACAAAATCTTCACAAAACCCATTTTATTGAGCGACATGGCTGCTTGACAGGGCTGCTTTTATACTCCCCAAATCCTGAGCCAAAACGGTTCTCACGGTTTTTTCTTCTTTTAAACCTTTAAACCTATATCTTTCCAATCCAATAATCTTTCCATTACTCAAAAACAACAGCTAACTGGGCCGTCCTGTCTGGACGCCTCTCTGAACCACTTTACAAGTAGCATCAACATTGGCTATGTTTACATGCAGAGTAACCCGGCTATTGGCCATACTCCGATTAAGGTCTTAATCGGGTTAAGCTGTTTAGGGGGATACAGAGGATTTACAGGGGATAGAAATGATGATCGCAATAATAATAATAAGTATTCTTCACTGTCATTTTTTTTGTTGGCATCAAAATGTACCAATAACGTTGTGAGAGTGAGTTTGCACAGATGGCGAAAACCCAAAGTGAAAGGACTAAAATGATTACCGTGTTTCTCATAATCTGCGTTTGAGCTTAAGTGGGTTATTCTAACCGAGTCATGGCGTTTACATGTGTCGACCCAAAATCGGGTTACTTGAGTAACCGGGTTAAGAACTGAATTCTGATCACAGTAACTGGCAAAATAGTCAGGATAATCATTTTAGCAGTAATGGTTGAGCCTTAAGTGCCAGTACTCACGTCGAAGCCTCGGAGGACGGCCAGGTGGAAGGACAGCAGCTGGAGAGGGATGACGCTCAAGACGCCCTGGAGACAATCCACACAGTGAGGCACTTTGATGGTGCGGCTCGAGTTCTTGATGGTCTCGTAATCGTCTTTGTCACAGATCACGATGGGGCGGCCCTGTGAATCGAACAAATGGTTTTAGATTTCTAGCATGGCTTCTGTCGCCCTGCTCCTAAACCTGGATCTTAAAAAAACGCTGAATCTAGTGCTGAAACGATTAGTCGATTAATTCGAATTTTGATAATTGATCAATCGTTTTAGTCATTTATCAAGTAAAAATAACAAACATTTGCTGGTTACGGCTTCATAAATGCTAAGAATTGCTTGCTTTTCTCTGTTTGTTTTTTTCGTGGCTGCTGGTCAGACTAAGTAAGCTAGGCTTTCACACCTCCAAAGTCCACATCTGCTGCAGATTATGAACAGCAATGATGTCACACAGAAACAGCCCCTCCCTTGTATTTACTGAGGTGAATGGATCAGAGGTGTGGCATGGATATCAGAGGACTGTGAAAATAAAACTAATATGCAAACTGTGCTTTGGTCACCCAATGTTCAGGGTTTGAAGTGTTTTATTTAAAAGAGAAATATCGCTGAATTTTACATTTGAACTTAAATTACTTAACATTATGCCAATACCCCGGGACAGTTCAGTCTGTTTAGTGAAAACCACTGTCTCCCATAGCCAGAAACAATAGAGAGGAGCTTGTCCCTCTACCATGTACAGCCCCATAGAGAATTAATTGGGAAACAAGTAAAAGGTGACAGTTAAACTACCCAGACATTTTTTTTGTAGGGATAAGCGTAGATGTTCTGGTTCACATATATCAGTACAAAAATATGAAATTCATTTGGATGTAAAAAATGCAGTCGCTCTCCAATTCATTGTCAATGGAAGAGCTACAGGCTGTACATTGGTATGGCATCACAGATTAGATCTTGAGCTGTGACAGAGTTTGTTCCCCAAGGCCTTAAAAACACACTTTAAAAAGTGTTTTATAGCAGCTCAGGCAGTGAATATGTTAATCTGGAGGGTCCATCACTTAGGTTTACATGGTTACCACGGCAACAGCATCAGCTATGAAGTGAAATATGACATCGTAACAAGCAGATGTTACTAAGCTGTGGCTACGGCTTACCACCACCGGTGTGAATGTGTATGAAAGAATAATGGTTTCTGTAAAGCGCTTTGAGCACTTGGAAAAGCGCTATATAAATCCAATCCATTATTATTATTAAAGCTTTGGGACAAATAACACATTTCAGGAAAGCTGCGACACATCGTAGGAGTTGCCGTGTCAGCTAATGGAAAAGCGAGGAAAAGGTGCATAGCCAAGTCCATCACAATTAAAGCTGCATTGTGGGAATTTTTGAGTGGACCAAGTAATTTTGGTAAAACAAATACAACTATCATAACAACAAGGCTGATGAAACTATATATTCACTTTTATTAGGGTCTAAACACAAACATTCCCCTATAATATTTCCCAAAAATGTCAGCATGTGTTAAAATAGCCAACAGCTGATCAATGTTGACATTGTCTTACTCTTATTGTGGCTACAAATGTTAGCTCATAGTACATCTTTTAATTATAGATAGGTGTTAATAATTGTATCTTTTTATTTATAGCCGATTCTTTGCTGCTGCAATTACCAAATTTCTCCTCTGCAATCAATAAAGTTAATCTCATTTTATCTGTATCTTTAAAAACAGTTTTAAGGCAACAGCAAGCCCCTTCAATCCGACGTGGGTTTACTGAGGTTATTTTGGGGGTGCGTATAGCTCTTACCTGGCGGGCCACGACTTGCTGCAGGGCGTTCTGACACTTGGTGTAGGTGTGGTCTCTCATGATGATCATGATGACTGGCATGATCTTGTCTATCAGGGCCAGTGGACCGTGCTTCAGCTCCCCTGCCAGGATGCCCTCCGAGTGCATGTACGTGATCTCCTTGATTTTCTACACGGGGCGAAACATAGGTTAAGAAAAACGATACCCATTTAAGGGGGCTTTATTGAAGTACATATGGTATACAGCACTGACCCACAAAGGCAAACATCAGTGACTACTAATTTGTCTGCTTTTAAGGTCAAAAGGTCATGCCTAAAGATGTAAAGATATCGTCAATTTTGCGATATCGCGATAACATCTATGACGGCATCTACGATAGGTATTACAGGCCAAAATTTTTATTGCTTTTGTTTGAACAGCAGCGGAGGGAACTATCTTCTAACAGAGACGATCTTTGAGACTCCCGTCGTCCTTTGCGTGCAAACCAAGCGCTGCGTCTTCACCAGACGCGCTCAGCTCAGACCCGCTCTGTCTCTGGATTTAGTCAATGAGTCTACCTGGCTCCGTAAAACTACTACTCTCCCAGCTTCCCATTGTCTAGCAGATTCTCTCTATTCCTCCAGCTCATACCTAGCCTACATCTCTTTCTCTCTCTCTCTCTCCAGCCCCAAAACCCCTCTTTCCCAAACTCCTATCTTTTCACACACACACACACACACACACACATCTGTAAATTCATTGAAACGGAACTATTTTTGTTTATAGACTGATTTATAAAGAAGAAAGGGGAAAATACTTGAACCTCATTTAATGGACTGCCCTGAACTGGAAAACTGTGAATTTAAAGAAATTTTAAATTTTGTGCTCTGAAGGTATTGAAAATATTATTTTTTTGAAGTTAATTACTTGGCCTCTCTGTTTCTTTGTTACTGTTCTGATTGTTGGGTTCAATTTTCAGCCAAATGGATTCTCTGATTTATAATAAGCTTTTCTGGGTGGTGATGTGCCAAATGGCTTCTCCTGTCAGCTAATTGATTATTTTAATAAAGGGAATTTTTTTCCAAGTCATCATTTGTCTTTTATTTATTTATAACGTGATAACTATCTTATCGTGGACTTGTTACCGTGATATTATCGTATCGTGAGTTTTTGGTATCGTTACATCCCTAGTCATGACTAGGGTTTATATTTCAAAACAACAAAAATGATACCCATAAATGACATTAAATGATATGCCAGGAATGTGTTCAAAAGCTCAATTATTTATTGCAGCATGGAATTACTTTTCTATAACCCTCCAGAAACACTTGGCTTATCACTAATATAAGGGTCATAAATGCACAACTTGTGGCCAAATAGTTTCAAATTCCACTGATTTAAATCTACAATACAAGAGAAGTTTTCAGATCCAGAGGGAAATTAATCATTTCAGGAAGATGGGAGAGAGAGGAAGGTTTGACTTGCTCACCAGTGCTCCTTCCAGGCAGGTAGCATAGTGGTAGCCTCTGCCCATGATCAGCACACTCTTCTTCTGGTACAGCTCTGCTGCCAACTTCTGGATCTCATCATCCAAACTGAGAACGTCCTTAATCAAGTCTAACACAGAGAGACACAACAAAGAAAGAGGATATGATTGAGGACTACTTACTAAAGTTTATAAGAGGAATATTTTAGCAACAAAAGCTTAACATATTGCAATTTGATTGATCTTCTTGAAGCCCTTCTGAAGTTAATTCTTCAAATCAAACATAAGGTATCATTGACAGATACCGTCAGCATACTGCTGTTGACAAATGCTGGAAGCTGGACTGGATAGGAACATAATGTGGGGCAGGGAGGAATAGCCAGACATTCCTCATTAGTTTGCCATTAGATCCAGAGGAGCATGCCAGGGCTCAGGACCAACAGCTAGTTCTCCCTCCCTCTGCGATCCCGCTCTCATCGCGTATCAGCTTCTTCTTCCAAACAGATCTGAAACAGAGGCGGTTTTCCACCCCTATACATTCTAATCTCACATGTGATCAGGATTTCCCTGGCTGGATCAGAATGCTCGTTTGTATGCAAGGCTTGATTTACCTGGCAGTACTCTCAGGCCCTGGATGATCTCGCGCCGTCTTGGCTGCATGGAAATCCTGTCGTCACACATCAACAGCGCAAACATGATCAGGGCCACAAACTGACTGGTGTAGGCCTGCGGAGCAGCAAAACAGAAACATAGTATATATGTGGTTATTGATGATTACATAGATACGCATGGAGAGGTGGAGCTAAGCAGGAAAAACATGCAAGCGAGGTACACACTCGCTCACCGTTTAGATCAACTGTGAACCAAATCTAAATATCTTTATGTATTTTTCTTATGTCGACTTCTACATATTTGGCTGCCTCCTCTGTCAACCAATTTGTAAAGCCGATACATTTGTATAGCTAGCATAAAGAGAGACTGGTGGTATTGCTAGCAAGGTAGCTGGATCCCGCTAGTACCCAGAAGACCCGTGTGTACCACTTAGGAAGTCTTCAGAAAGAAAACTGCTATAGGACATTACAACATTCCCTCTTATGTTTCCAGAAGGAGAAATGTAAAATACATCTCCAAAGTTGCCTGATTATATACTAGAGGCATGATAGTTTTCCTATCTTGGTCAAGAGATACCAAAACCAAAGAGCAACCACCAGATCCCGACTTCAGCTTGTCTTTCAGTAGAGTTTGTGGAGCCTGAGCCTCTTGTCCGCCTGTTTTGACAGTGAACTTTGTCTCCAGCTAATAATGTGCATCAGATGAGAAGTGGAAGGAGAGGTGGGTGCAAGTATACGCCAGGCAGCATTAGACTGCATGGAGTTGAGCTCAGCCTAGCATTCATCCTGGAAAAAGGACATTCTCTGAAAATTCTGGAAATGTCACCGCTCACAACATCAACACATCTGAGACTCAATGCCTGCAGTCATCATCGCCCACTCTCTCTCTGTCCCTTCATCTCTGAGATGTTTGGAGGCCTTCCATGCCCATTTGGGAGATTTAATCAGCGTTCAAGAGAAGTCAAGTCATTTCACGGGACCCTCTGGCCAGCATCTTGGGCCAAGGAAATGGTTGTAAAACCTTTACACAGTTATTTTCCCTGACAGCACACTAACCACAGTCCCTCAGAACTCTGACAGTCTATGCCATCAACTCAGTTGTGGCAACATATTTAATCCACATAGTAAACTGTGGTGCTTTTCTGTGTTCATGTCACCATCTATATAGTGCCCAATGAACAGAACATGGCAACTGTTACCCTACAATGATGACCACCCTTAAACAAGGTTGAAACATGAACAACCTTCACTCAAACAGAAACAGTTGTGGACAAAAAAAAAATACTCATAACCCTGTAAAATTCCCCCTGGATGCTGTCACTTAGTTCACCAAGGAGGTCTTCCATTTGCTGTCAATGGACCAGCAGCAGGATTTGCCTTTTGATGGCATCAAAGTAATTTGCCTCTGGCTTAGGGAGACTTATTCCATGTTTACAAATCTTGAGTATGATCATAGGAACAGGGAAGGAGTTCACCTTTCTCTTCCAATTAATTAAAAAAAAACTATAATTAGCATAAAAGAAAGTCAACAGAAGGCATTTTGAGTCATTTAGCAGTTGGGTGCGATACATTCCCTCCTGTGATTTGATGAGCTGTGCAGCACTTGGTTGCGCTGGGTGTGGGTGTGTGGCCCAGCCAGCCAAGCAGTAAATGATGGCGTCTCCGAGGCGTGCTCTGGTCTCCAGGCTCTCTGCTCTGGGGCTTTGGAGCAGCACAAGACTGGCTGAGCCAAGCCCAAGGGCTGGGCCAGGGAGGGACCTGCTCCATTCTGTCTCCACTGACTAGCTGGGACTGGGGCTCCACTGCTTTTCTCCTCTCACTCTCCTCCCGAGTCCCGTCTGGCAAACCCTTTTAGCTTCGAGTGGGGGGCAGAGGGAGAAAACCATCGATCCCGACTTTACATGACCAGAGATGAGAATATCAGGCTTCTTCAACTCTCCATGGGATCAGTGTGGAGGAATATGGCAGCTTCCAACGGGCTGGGTCCAGTCACACAATGAAGTATTCATCGGGATTTCATTCAGTGTCAGTGGGGTTGAGTGAGTTTATGAGATGACGCAAGAATATGCTGTCCAGTTGCTTTAAACTCAGTATTATCATAACAATACATGCCAGTCTTTGACATTGGTGTGAGTTTAAGTTGTCACAATAACTAATAACCGAGCCGTTACATAGACCAATAAAACATTTCCCCTGGACACTCAAGTCTGTGGAAATGAGACCGCTGCATTCATCTCCAATACACCACGAATGGGATCTGAGCAGCTGAGACACTAAAGAGTGGGACAGAAGAAATTCCCCTGCCCCAGCCCTTCAGCCTGGCTCCAGACAGAGGACAAATATTCCCTTCTGGATAAGAGATATTTCCCAGATATTCCAATCTGCTGGAGTATTCCCCCCCCCCCACCATAGAAACTGTTCAGGACAGAGGATGGTGAGGGGAAAGTGTATCGTTTCAGTCGCTGAGGGCGTATGAGACCAGTGTGTGCAGAATGGGTGCTATGGTAAAGACATTAGGATGTGTAAAATGTATAAGCTGTCAGAGCTAAACATATGAAAGCTGACTGAGTGAGGGAACCAGAGCTGTGGCTCACCTTGGTGCTGGCCACTCCGATCTCAGGCCCGGCGTTGATGTGGACCCCGCAGTCAGTCTCCCTGGAGATGGAGCTGCCCACTGTGTTGGTGACGCCCACAGTCAAAGCCCCTCTCTCCTTACAGTAGCGCAGGGCCATGAGGCTGTCTGCCGTCTCCCCTAGAGGAACGCATAGGAATGGCAAATATTACGCAATGTAACCGAGCTGACGGTAAAATGATGATGCTGATTTGTTAGTCTGTTAGGAAATTCCTTTTGCATCATACAGGCATCAGATTTGAAAGCGCAACACAAAACACATGGCACACAATGTTAGGAAAAAAATACAAATTTACAAGGCTACAACACAGTAGATTAGCCACAGAGTTTACTCATTCAAGAACTATAGTTTAGTTTAGTTTTTATTTGGTTGCACAACATAGTGTACATACAAGACATACACATGGATAAAAACAACCGAGGATGAAACACAATAAAGTCCAAGACTTATTTCCATTGTGGTCCTCAAGATAAGACTCAATAGCTCAAGGAGGCTCAAACAAAGAGGGAATAGGGAATAATCTGAGTGGCAGTTTCAGCTCTTTGGGATGGAAAGTGAGGGACAAATAGGGAATGTGCACTAGATCAAGTCCAGATGGCACCAGATCTCCCCACCTGACTGGCTGATAAAGAAGCAGACGTCGTCTCGGAAGACGGGCGTGTTCCTGTCCAGGAAGTCGCTGGCCAGCTCCACCATGACAGGCAACTCGGTTAGCTCCTCCAGGACCTGGCGGGTCTGGGAAAGGAACAGAGCACTGCTCAGCATCATTACATGAAACAAGCCAGTCTATCTGGGAGCAAAGAACGTGCCAACACACAAGCCTCACACCTGTGTCCACATACAGCCATGACATTTCTACACTGCTGATGGAATCAATGTGGATGGTGAAAGACACATGTTTCCATGATGGTCTGATTTAAAAAAACAAAACACTCACCGCCACCCCAGCATGGTAGCTGGTGCCACAAGCAATAAGGATGAGCCGTCGACACCTCTGGATCTCTTTGATGTGGTCCTTCAGTCCACCCAGTGTCACTGAATAGCAAACAAAACAGTCAATCCATCATCCTCCTCAATCATTTTCCACCTCATTAAAAAAGGACAAAGAACCCATGACAGTCTTGAGAAAGAATGTTTTAACACAACAATCCCCAACAGGTTCTTTTTGCACATTTTGTGTTTCTAGATTTATATAACTTTGTTCACATAAACTCGTCAAAGCTAATAGAGAAAAAAGCACTTATACTGATTTCAGCCTTTGGGTTAAAGGTAAGATCAGTATCTGATATGCAGTGATATGCAGGCAATGGAAATTCAGCGAGTTAATCATTCGTTCTTACATGTTTATTCTTTGACACATGCGGAACTGAACTTTGGGTGGTTGAGCATATTTTTGAGCAAAATGCATGAAGGAAAAGACAAGCAGAATAAAAGAGACCTGTTGGCATTGTAAGAGGTTATTAGACTCTTGGCAATTCTAGTGTTATGAATGTGTAAAATGTGAAGATGGAAAATGGGACAGGGTGGAAAATGGTGTAGTTACAAGCTGTGCTATTCCATTAATGCTCCACTGTGAAAACAGAACAGACACCTCTCTAACCTGTGTTGTCGTCAAAGTTGACCCTTCCTCTCATGGTGTTGACCACGGACTCTGGCTGCTCAAAGATCTCCTTCTGCATGAAGGAGCTGTAGTTGCCTGTGGAGGTAGGATCAGAAATCAGGGCACATCTCCAACACCATTAAACAAGGCCACCGCAGAGCGTGGCATATGCCCTCGACCGTATGCTATTACACAACTAAATAATAAATGTGGTTATGTCAATACGATCTCTGCTAGATGTTTTTGTATTTTTGTTAGTTTTTTGCCTCTTTGTTAAAGGCCCTATATGTAAATTGTTACTCTTACTGACACAGTGTATGACAGTGGCCGTTAGGGGAACTGCAGTCAGTCTCTTACATGCGCTCCTGGCTCGTGTGTGCCCCGTGTGTGTGTGTGTGAGAGGCAGGCTCGGGAATGCGCATATGGTCACATTCGGTAGATTTGCCGCAAAAACTCGGCCCGAGTTCTCCCCAGTCCTGCTCATACAGAGACTGAACAGAGAGAGACAAGGCTGGTGTCATTAGTTCTCATTAGTTACGGAAAATTCACTCATTGGCAATAAAAAACGCTAAATTAATGTTAATTTCGGCAGAAAACTTACATATAGGGCCTTTAAAGGCGGTCTGCCGTCATTAATGTCATTAATGTTCCAAGTGCTTCTAGGGTCCTCTAGAGTTATTTTAAGCATTCAGAAAAGTTTTGTTTGGGTTCCAAAAAATTTTGCACTACAAATCACCAAAACATTTTAACGCCACACTCAAACCATGACGCATGCATTTTAATCAGATCATGAGCCCTCTAATGCCAGCCCCCCTATTTTACATGGGCAACACCTTGGAAGAGTAATATAATCTTTATATGGTCTCTGTTGCTCTCGACCATGAGAGGTGACGCCCAACTTCAAACTGACATTGGAAACGGGGCTCGCAAGTTGATATGAGGTGAATCAACAGTGTGTAATATCTTTTCTGTTAAATGAGCGGAAACCAAATTCAAGATGGCGGCCGTGGCTGCCATATTGAATGAGCGGTGGCGTCACCGATAGAAACCAGCCTTCGTATGGTCAAGTCCAATTCAACACCAAAAAATCTGCCAGATTGACAAAGGTTTTTTCTGTTAAATGAGCGGAAACCAAATTGTTGACGGACGACGGACAGACGGGGCCTCGACATTATGATTATGCCCCTTCGGAGGCCGGGGGCATAAAAAGGTAAATGCCTCTAAGGAACATCGTGACTTTTTATGAAGTGTGAGCCCACATGAGGCCGCCTGAAAAGGGTATTGTTGACACACGTTAAGCTCCTGAAAACGCAGACTATAAACTCCTGGAAGAGCAAAGACATTCGTGATAATCCAGCTTTCCTGGAAATGCAGGGACGTAAAAAGATAAATGCGGTCTTTCAGCAGCTTGCTTTGCTTTAAAAAAATAAATAAAAAATTCAGCCCCACTGCATAAATCATCTCTTAAATTAAGGAAAACAAACATGAGGCATCAGGGAGATAGTGTTTTTCCACCAATAACCAATCGTGACAGTGAAATAGGAGTGTTTTTCAGCCTGCCTCTGACAGCAATGTGGGTCACGCAAATTAGGTTATTCAGCAGAATGGCTCCAGAAATTGAGACCGAGGAGAGAGGCTGTGTAATGACAGGACCACAAAGGAATGTCTCGAGTCCAGCCAACATCAGTTTACCTCTGCCCTCTGCTGGATCGCTGAGGAAGAGTCAGTGGAGGAGCAGGAAATACAAAACAATCACATGTTTGTGTTAACAACACAGGTACAGATGGTGTGTGTGTGTGTGTAGTCAGTAGTCCTGCAGCTGGGGCCAGGCTGCCTCAGCTGCTCACTGTGAAGACGGTATCTTCCCTGGGGGTGTGAGTGATCCAGGCGGGGTCGTAACTACCTGGCTGTGAATGACAAGGAAGGGCCTCGAGGCTGGAGGTTGAGAACCACCTCAGCAATATAACAAACCAGTCTTCATCAACATCTGCACAATAATAATAGGGTTCTGGACAAAATTACAGGGCAAGGTACCAATAAGCTGTTCACACATATGGCCAATGGTAATTATCTAAGGCGAGAAAATATGAACACCCCTGTGTGTGAGAGATACACCTGGCAGGAGAGTGAAACTGCCGTCCCATGGTTGACAGAGCTGCTGCTCATGGCATCGGCAGGGTACAATCCCAGAGTTTGACCCTCCGCTCACCTTTCATGATCTGCTGCAGCTCCATCTGCAGGGTCTGGATGGCGCGGGCGGGGTGGTCTCCGGCCGTACGCTTTATCCTGTGGATGGACAGCCGTCCATCTGCCACGGCGGCCACGTCATCGTCCTCCAGGAATATGACCCGGTTGGTGTGCTCGATCACTGCGCTGCCGTGACGAGAGAGGGAGGAAAGCCACATCAAAGAGTTCATTTACACTCCACAAGGCTGAGCTGCTTTAAGATGCAACCTAGATGCAATTTCGGATTTTGCACAGAATAGATCCAAACAAATCTGCTCTGTGCTCTAAGTGTGGTATGGGTGTTGGTACTTATATACATTGTGTATGGTCCTGCTCACGCATACAGGGCTACTGGGGTAAAATATTGGGGAAATTAAATCTTGTCTTTAATAAGGAGCTGGACACCTCCCACGGTATCAGATTGGCATAAGGTTATATTTGATCTCCTGCCAATGGAATACTTAACATACTGGTCAAGAGTGTATGGTGTCCATTCTTTTGATTATATTGGACACAGAATTTCAGATCTATTCATGAAGGGGGTACCTAGGCCTGGATTGACCCAATAGGAGGGTGCTCAAGGAAACAGTTACCCATCTACTATGCAGGTTGAGTCGTCTATTGGTTTGATAAAATATGTATTGTATTTAGTATTTTAGTAGTATTTTGTAATCTCTGGGAGAGGGGGGGCACTATTGTACTAATTTGTAGAAGAAAAAAAAAGGTTGTGTGCAACCTTTCTCCCTTCATATCCTCACTTTTTTATTTATTTGTTTATTTTTTTTTCTCTCCCCTTTTTGTGGGGAGCCTTGTCCGTCACTGTGTAACTAACTGTGTTTTGTGTTATGTGCTGGAGGGAATAGATATGGGGAGGGGGGGATGATGACACTTGATTGTAGGTACCTACTGGAAAATGCTTTTTCTCTATTTGTAAAATCAATAAATACATTATTTAAAATAAATACAATAAAATAAATAAAATAAAAAGGATGCAACCTAGGATCCGATAAGATGAAACTTTAATGATCCCCCGTGGAGAAATTGGGTAACATGTTACAGGAAGAATCTTTGGGCCAATGAGTGAACTGTGAAAAGGTGGTTGGAGAGTACAGGGGTGGACGCTGACCTGGCATCAGAGGCAAAGTAATACTCCACAGATTCGTCATCCACGGGGAACAGGCAAGTGTCCTGGTCCATCCTGGGCAGGGTAGTGCAGCCTTTCTTGTCTTTACCAGCTGGGAATAAAAATAAAGATAAACTGGGGCTCAGTAACACCCATCCAATCACATTTGGACAAATTGCAGACTAAAAATATGGATTCAAACTTACAGGAGCGGTAGAGGATAGGAATATGATCTGAGGACAGCTTGTGATCACTCTTCACTCCAATCAGCAGAGGACCTCCCCTCCTGGATTAAAACACAAAAATAAATAGTTTTTTTTGCATCATGTCTTAATTGATGATTCTACAATATATAAATTATGAATCATTACAGGCAGCAGCATATCTTCAGGTTTCAGAAAGCCAAATTTAAGACTAAATTTGAAGACAAATAAAGAAACAACGCTGGCAAAACAAGCCTATTACTGAATGAACATAGCTGATGAAAGTGCTGAAACTAGAAACTGGCACTGTAAATAAAAGGACACCAGGAAATTAGTTGTTAAGGGACATGAAGTCCAATTGCGTTTAGTAAAGCAGATACAGTTGGGGGGGGGGCAGTTGGACATTTTAAGGCCATAACTTTAGATCATTTATTTTAAGACCTTTTCAGACTTTTTAAAGCAGTTTTAAAAGGAGCAGCGGAAGTGTACCTGGTGCTGACTGCCTCCCCGGGGTAATGGACACTCTTG
>OMLI01101942.1:3150-13150 GCA_900302605.1 Rondeletia loricata
TGTGTGTGTGTGTGTGTGTGTGTGTGTGTGTGTGTGTGTGTGTGTGAGAGAGAGAGAGAGAGAGAGAGAGAAAGAAAGAGAGAGAGAGAGCGTGTATGAGAGAGAGAAAGAAAGAGAGTGTGTGTATGATAGAACAAGTAGAGACGCTGTGATCGGGCAGAGAGATGTGAAAAGAATGAGAGCACACCTGGGAACCTGGCGAGGCTGGGACACAGCTGTCTGTTAAGACACATTCTACAGCTTTCTCTCAGTACAATCAAAATTGTGTGAATTCACAATCAACATTCAATGGAGTCACCCATACAAGGGTGTGAAAACCAGGTAACTGATTCAATGAACTCACAGTTGTAGGTGAGACCTTTCAGAAATATGAAAATAGCTTTTTCATGGGTACTCCCGCCAATTCATACGGAGTTTTAAACTATTGTACATGCCTGTCAGCTTTTTTGTTTAACATGTAAACCCCTATTAAAAGCCAAAAAATACAAACATCAAATACATAACATCAAAGTTATGGTGAGTTGTTTGGGGCATTTTAAGGTCTGCGCCAATGCAAAGCTTGCAAAGTTGCACTCTGTAGATTTGTAGGCATTGTGTGTTTTTTTTTTTCTTCTCTCCAGTGACTGTTGCCCTTTGTAAGGCTTAACCACATAAGTCTCCTCCGTTGATATATGTATACATTAGGCCTACATATTCACTGCTCATACTTTACAGAGCCAGGAGGCAGTGATCAACCCCACTCAACACTGCACTCCAGACAAGCCCCCTCCACAAAAACAGGGCTATATACTCCCCATATAACCTTGCTTAGAACCCTTTGATTAATTACAACAAACTTACGTACTCTGCTTACATTTAATGCATGAAATTCTAACTCATTTGTAAGCGCTGATGTGTATGTATGATATATTCCAGCTCCAGCTTCATCATTAACACCCCCTCCCTCATTTGTCCTCATAATCTGTCCCTCTCGCTTTTACTGTAGTCTTTTGTATCTTAACGGTTTCCTGAGAGGAAAGCCCAATCAGAAAGCACATTTCCTGAAGTGAGTTGGCACTGATACATTTCACTCAATGACAGCTGTCCGGCAGCCTTGACTAATGGGACTGTTGTATGCAATGTTGTAGCAGCGTAGCAGCAATGTGCTCTCTGTGTTTGTGCCTTCCTTTTGGGGGATGAGGCTGAATGTAAGTATTAAGTGTTTGGGGCAAGCGCTCCACTGTTGACAGTATTATTGCTCATTGTTTTGCATTACCGTGTCACTGACGTGCAGAGAGTGGGATGAACAGGGTAGGTCACTCTCACTGTGAAGTCTTAAATAGCATCACAAACGAGAACTCGTCGTGAACGTCCCGGTTTAATTCGCCAGACGTATGAAATGAGATCTGTTCCGAGTAAACACGTCTCATCTTTCCAGAAACCCCTCACCTCCCCTGCGAAAAGGGAGGATCCGGTTTCAAAGGAACAGGGGGGCTCGTGCCTCATGGGAGGTCAGCTTCATCCTCATTCTCTGATGACCTACAACACGCAACTTCCTTCAGCCATAGGAAGTCCTGTTTTTTATAGTCCGGTTCCTGTTGTTCAGGGTTAGACTAACCTTCTTCCTGTAGACACACACACACACACACTGTAACACAATAACTCTTCTCTTCATCACGATGTTTTCATACAGGTTTTGACATTTAGACAGCCAAGTAGAAATGTTGCAAAGCACTTTGGCAGCTTCAATGATATCTGCTTTCCCCCCCAAGTTTTTCAGATGGAGACGTGTTTTTATCTGTGTACCTATCACTTCATTGTGTTGCCTAACTCTGTATGATTTTTTATGATAAATATATGAATAACTATGTATGTTTGTAAGTATGTATGTATGTATCTATGTACAGTATGTATGAAGTGTGTTATTGTATGGAATGTCTCGTGTGCAATAGCCTTGTGTGTCCAGTATCACGCTGCCTATGTTAAATCGGTACAATCGTAACACTAATATAGGTACATAAACATTTTGTTAATTGCATTTCCTTTTTATAAAATAAATGAAATACCAAAAGAATCCAGCTTGTGTGACTGAGTTGGCCAAAAGTAAGGGTCCAAATGAATAGCATTGCTGAACTGTAGTGCCTCACCTCGTTTAATTTGCAGCTGTAGCTTATCTGCAGGTCCTGAGATGCCTCCCTGTTGTGCCCACATCGCAGACATATTCAAAAAGCAGCATTTTAATCCAAACATGCTCTGACAAGGTCAGAAAAACACTTGCTTCAACATGAAAGCTTGAAATGCTACATGCAAATGTGCCTTGGCCATTAATCATGGCCCTCTTACCTAATAAAATTGTTCAATTGCTTAAAGGCTAAAGTGATAAAGGGTTATGATGGGAAGCTGGGCAGAATGCAGGGAGGGTGAAAATGGGGTGTGGCAAAGAGGAATGGCTATTTGTAAGTTAGTTTGTCTGGGAGAAGCATAAAGAAAGGCCCTGGGAGAGGTTTTTGGCTCAGGGGGAGACTCGGGGTGAGGGGAGAGGCTGACTTAGTGTGGCCTTGGGAGAGACGGGCCTGGTTCCTGTCAGACGTCCAGGATTCCTGGGTGGGAACATTGGCTGAATCAGCCCCAGGAGGCTGCACTGCTGGGAAGGCAGCCAAGTCTTTCCAGTGCCCTGCAGGATATGACATCAGACTCAGAAACCTGTAGGTGAAGTCGTATACAAAAACATCCAAAGCAGAGAGCACACTAGACAGATGTGAGTTTAACCCCGTAAAATATGGTACAACTTCAGAAATGAGCATCTGTCAATACTGAAAAAACAAACAAAGTGGTGCACTTGTATGTAGCCTCCATTATTTATCTACATTAGATAATAAATGCACATGCACGCACGCACACACACACGCACACATGCACACACACACACAAGAGCTAAACAATTTATTTCCCTATTGGAGTGGGCAGTGTGAGAACAAACTAGCTAAGATCACTGCTCAATTAATGTAGGCCTATAGAGACAGATTGTAAATGTGGTCAGGAATCAGGATAGGTTTGCATACAACATGACAGGGAGAGGATTCAAAACCATGACATGACAACGGTGTTAAATCAACCTGAGAAGGCCAGACTCCAGTTTTCAGGCTACTTATAATGATATAGTGCCACCTTGTGGTGAAATAGGTATATAGCCTTATACAGTACCACTACACCTTTTAGTTTTTCCACAATCGCTAAGACAAATTTCTTGAAACCTTCCACCCTTTTCTCAATACTGTGAGCACAAAACCCAATTTTCAAACTACATTCACAAAACCTCTGACTCTTCTTGCAAAACCAAACAATCGCCTCAAAACAGTTTCATCTGTGCTCCAAACCAAACAGTGTTGTCAGAACATACTCCAAGCCAGTCAAAAACACTACTGAGCATTCATTACACACTACATAAAAAAATGGAAAACACAATGTTCAGGGCATGTAGCTCCAGAAAACATGTTTATTGTTTACAATACAGTAAATGCATTTTGCATTCCTCCCCCCAAAAAAACCCTTTCCCCCAGTCTCCTTTACTGTATATTGGCAAAGTGATGTACTGAAACATCTGTATATACAGTAGTACGTAAACTTTCAATGACAAAAAAAAACCAATTACCTGTTCTCTTCTCTGAATCTCCGGATTATGGTGGACACAGAAATTACTATTCTTTGTCTTGCTCTTCCTCCTTGCCCCCCTCCTCTTCCTCCTCGTACCCCACCTCTTACACGCACTCCTCCTCTGCCTCTCGGATCGTTTCTATCCATTGTTGATATGAACCTTCAACCTTCAACAACCTGTGCACTCTGAACTGGCATATATTGGTTTCATCACATCATTAGCAACAAGTGTGATACATTTTGAGTCGTGGTGTTTAATCTATGACACCTGTGCTTTAATTGTGTTTACCTTTTGCTACCTGTGGTTACCATTATGCATCACAGTGCAAAATGTGTTTTTGTGAGTGAGAATGTGTTTTGCAAAAAGAGTCAATGAGATCTGCAAATTGTGTCTAACTAGGTGAAAATTGTTTCTGGTTTTGCCAAAAGAGTGATCGATTCAATAAATGGGTTCAGGCCACTGAGCATTTTAACAATTCAGAAAAACTGTAAGAAGGCGAAAAAGGAAATAACTTCCAGGTTCTCTCATTATTTTCATTAAGTGTCTGGATTCTGTTCTACTCAACTATCAGATCTTATCACAAAGGTCACTAATTTCAAGGCTCACTCTGCTACTCAAATAATATATGTCAGACTTCACAATAGTGTGCTACATGGGGTGGATCTGGATCATCAGCATACCCTACGCTAAACAAACCATACCGCCATTCCCCACTTGCACAGCATTGAATATAAAAGGCTTTCATTCACACATAGAGAGAAATACAGTCTCAAATGCAGCAATTTATCTCATTGTTTGGTAAGACCTAATATCACTGATTGGTCAAACAATCAGATTGCTTCCGCTTGGTCAGTTGCCTTGTACATTTGGCAAAGGTAAGGGGTACACAATTTTTGTATATAATTCAGAGAAGAGGATCATTTGCAAGAATACAACAATTTTACAGTAAACGTTTTTATACAGCATTATCGAATAGCAAAATGTGTTTCGCAATGTAGTTTATGCAGTCGCAGGCGAAATATTACACCCCAGTGTGTAAGGGTTTTACCTATAGGTGACTGTAGTGGTATAGTCCAAAATACCCGGGTTTCCGCGCGAAAAGACGGCCCGCGCGCCTGAACTGCATATAGCATCCATTGCAGACAGCGCAAGTCACTGTACAAAGGCACTGTTGTCAATCAAGGCGGGTTTTAACGTTGTTTTACGAGTTTTAAAAGCATTTTAATCTTTTTTGTCTGACACGTTTAGATAGCCATTTGCAATGCCAACCAGGACCTCGTTGTCTCTGCCGGAGGATGTCAGGAAAAGGTATAGTAACCTGGATGCTAATAATACTGTGATGGTGTAGCATGCACGCAGCGTGTTGCCCCATTGCAAACGCCACAACAATAATAATGAGACCGATTCATGTCTTTGAATTTGCATTGGTTGTGTCGTGTGATGGCACAACTTCTACGTTATTGTATTGCATAACAGTTAACCTTTCGTGTGTATTAGCCAGCTGTAGCTAGCGTTAGCTTGCTCCCGCTTGTCATATTAGGACTGATGCGACATACAGAGTTAGCTTCGTTAATGTAACTTAACGTTAAGTTAGCTAGTTAGCAACTTAGCCCGTCTATGGCTGTAGCAACGCTGGAGATTTGGCGCCACTCAGGAAGTTTTGTTACCCAGGTGGCTGCTAGCTCGCTGTCACACGGGTTGAATTGCAACAACATTGGTAGTGAATACGCTCATAGATTATGATTGCTAGGTGGCTGGCTAGCTAACGTTAGTTAGCCTACCTTAGCTTTGTTTGATAGTTTCTATACAGTAGCATAGCTGTCTCGCACTTTTGTTTAGCCCAGAAATGACATGTTCTGTTTTCACAGGCTGCAAGTGTTGGAAAAGGATGAGGATGGATTTTCAGACGAGGTGGGTTCTGTGCTCATTACACTACAAGTCTACTGCAGTTGCTCATTAGTTGTCATTGCTGATGGCTTTCTATTCAGTTTGGGGCTCTCAGTGCCATTGGGCATGATACCCATTAAGAAATGAGAGTGAAGGTATAAAAGATAAAATATTTAAAAAACGTTAGTTACTTTGAACTTTATTTAATTAATAAGGACAATGTTTTGCTATGTTGGTGCAAAATTTGAATATTGACCTAGAAAATGTTTCCCTGCTGTTGGTAGCCTTATCAAGTTATGGCTGTAGCTGACATTACAATATTTTTTTGCAGCTCCACAATGCATATTATGGTTTTTCACGTGATTTATTGCTCTCAATCAACAGTTAATCTTACTTTCCATTTAGACTTTACAACACTTTTCTTCTAAAGTTAAGCCTTTCTGATTAGATCTGCCCCCTTATCAATTCCAATCCAGGATCTTGTGAAGGAGAAGCTCAGGTTGGTGCAGGACTTCCTGCATGTTGACACTCAGGACCAGCTGAACAGCCTGGAGGAGAAGATGAAAAGTTCAGAGATCTCAATGGTCAGTGACTCTCTTTGACTTGTGTGAATGTTACTAACCCTGGCACTTACCCCCCTCATTGGTCCTATGTGATGTGTGCCATGTACTCTCCTCAGGAGGGCTACCTCTCCAAAGTAAAGGCCTTACTGGGAAGGGAGCTGTGTGTGGAAAATGGTTCACATGTTGATGGAATGGAACAGAACGGAAAGACAAATGGCTTCACTACAAATGGTTCCCACAAAGATGAGGATGGCGGAGATGTAACCATGGACATCCAGGAGGAAGCTGATTCTGTGAAGTCCCCATCTGTTCCTAAAGGGAAGGGTGGACGCAGGAGCAAGGCAGACTCTGAAACCAAAAGTAGGCTTGACAGAATTGCTTTCATTAATCTGTCATCTTAACAGCTGCATTCAAAGACTAAGATGACCCACGAATGGAATGGTTGGGGAAACATCTTGTATTGTCCTTTCTAGAGTCTCCAGCCAGTGCCAGGGTCACAAGGAACGGTGGGAAACAGCCAACCATCTTGTCAATGTTCTCTAAAGTGTGAGTATATTGGTTTTATCTCTTGCTTATGCCTTACTCACATTTTCCAACAGCCAAGAAAATAACCCCCCTCAACCTTTTCAACTTCGGGAAGAGTGGATCTTTTCTGTTTAGGAGTAAACTCATGTCCTCCCTTGCAGTCAAAAGCGCAAGTCAGAAGAGGTGAATGGAGAAGCTACAAATGGACAAAAAGAACTGAAGAAAAGGGAGGATGATATTGAAGAGGTGAAGTATTATTGATGTACCCCTTATTTTGAACATTAAGAGTTGGTAAAATTCACAGGCTAAGATACAAAACACTGCCTCATCACATTATTTTCAAATTTCTTGTAGTCCCGGGAGGAGAAGCGTCTCAAAGTGGATTCAGATGAAAAGTAAGTCTCTTGCCCTCTGAACATTGGTGATGCAGCTCAAACAATTGGATATGCTAATGCTTTTCTCTTTGCAGCATTGCTCCAGAAGAATCAAATACTGAGAGAGCTAAGCCAGTTTCTGCTGCAAAGGTAATGAATTGTGCCACTCCAGTCCAGTGCCACAGCTGTACACATTTTCTGTCAGCATTGCTTACTCATGTTAGGACACTCTACCTTTCTGTTCCAGACGCCACCCCCGAAGTGTCCAGACTGCAGGCAGTACTTGGATGACTCAGACCTCAAGTTCTTTCAGGGGGATCCTGATAATGCGGTGAGAATCCATGTCATATTTATGGTCATTTAAGCAATGGCAGCAGTGTTATGCTCAAGTCTAACTGAATGCTGAGATTGATAATTGTTAGAACTACATGGAAATGAACAGCTGGAACAGAAATCAATCTTTTGGCTTGATTAGTTGACTTATTTAAATATTCATGATCACATCATGAACATGATTTAACTGCAAACTTGATTGTTGCATGTGATAAGTGAAACCATTTATAAATTGCTTTTATTCAGTGTAGCAGTGAGTTTTGTTTAACTTCTGTGGTTTTTAATGACTGTGAAGCCTAAAACCAACTCTGCTCTTTGCATCTGCAGCTGGATGAGCCAGAAATGTTAACAGATGAGCGCCTCTCCCTGTTTGACTCAAACGAGGATGGATTTGAGAGCTATGAAGACCTACCACAACACAAGATTACAAACTTCAGGTGAATGGTGCTCCATAAAGTCTAACACAACCTGAATCTGCAGCATTTTGCATTTTATGTTGGCTAAGTCTAGGCGGACAAGCATAGGTGCCAGCCAATATCATGGTATTGCAGCCTAGACTTGACAGACCTCGGCTCCAGCAGTTGGAGATCCAGGCTGACTCAGCTCGGTTAAAATTTAGGGATTTAGCTGGTGTTCCTATACTGAGTGGCGTAAAATGGGTGAGCAGTTTGGGATTCAGTGTCTTGCTCAAGGATACAATGCTTTTTATCGATGTAGCATTAGTTGTGGGGATTGAACCTGGGGGGTTCTGGTTAGTCTCTCACACCTAGGCCACCCTGACTCTCATTTGGAGACAAACCCCCTCAAGGTTTTAATACCAGCTAAAACATTAACTGTTCTGTCTTGCAGTGTGTATGACAAGCGGGGGCACCTTTGTCCATTTGACGCTGGACTGATTGAGAAGAATGTGGAGCTCTACTTCAGTTGTGCAGTCAAGCCCATCTATGATGACAACCCTTGCTTGGATGGTATGAAACGGCACACTTTTATCTTTTTTTTTTCTTTTCTTTCTTTTTTCTTTTCTTTTTACCATGGAGAGCTACTGGCACTTGTAAATAACTCTTGTCTTTAGCCAATACAACCAAGCAGAAGCTTTAACAATTATACGTGTGTTCCTTTTTGCTTTCAGGTGGTGTTCCTGCCAAGAAGCTTGGACCCATCAATGCCTGGTGGATCACTGGCTTTGATGGGGGAGAAAAAGCTTTAATAGGCTTCACTACAGGTAGCAAAGCTTACTTAGTTTTTTGCTCCAAATTATGATTCAGTTTAACCTGTCGGTTTATATATGATGTACTAACAATTGATGTCTCCAATATACAGCTTTTGCTGATTACATCCTGATGCAGCCCAGTGAGGAGTACGCACCCATCTTTGCACTGATGCAGGAGAAGATTTACATGAGCAAGATAGTGGTTGAATTCCTCCAGAAGAATCCTGACGTTTCTTATGAGGACCTCCTTAACAAGATTGAGGTGGGGACTTGTGATCAGGGTATAAGCAAGACCTTGACTTGACTCTGCACCACATGGCCAGCACACTTACCAACTTCTGTTCCTCTTTCCTGCAGACAACGGTGCCTCCTGCAGGGCTAAACTTCAACCGCTTCACTGAAGACACACTGCTACGCCATGCCCAGTTTGTGGTGGAGCAGGTGGAGAGCTATGATGAGGCCGGAGACTCAGACGAGCAGCCTGTCATTGTTACTCCCTGCATGAGAGACCTAATCAAGCTTGCTGGAGTCACTCTAGGGAAGAGGTATGGCTAGGGGTGGGCGATATGATGATCTTAGATCATAACCGGTGAAAATGTCTCCACGATCTGCCTTTAGAGAGAGATTGTAAGAATTGTGCTACATTCTAACACAATCTAAGTCAGGGTATCCGCGGGGTCTTGAAAAGTATTAAAAGTTGATAAATCAATTTTGGGAACATTAAGACACTTAAAAAGTCTTATCACGATTTTATGAGGTCTTAAATTTTGTAGGTATTTTTCTGAATTAGACTCTGTCCAAAGAGTTTGAGTCCTAAAAACTTTTAGTAAAAGTGCGTGAATTTATTAGTTTTATAAAAAAAACTGATGAACCGGAAACATTAAGGTAATGCATAACCCCGAGGTTATGTCACATGACGCCCTCAGCGCGAAAGGCGAAAGAGAAGGCTGGAATGGCGGACAGCGCGTGGAAAACGTATTTCTTTTAACGTAACGTATTTCTGTTGTATGATAGTCTATAGTCTTTATCACAAACAAAAACTGTTAAGTTAAAGGTGTCACTGATGTAAACGGTTTCAGCTCGAAGTGGCGGTGAGGTCTTAAAAAATATTGACACGGTCTTTATGATGGCATACACCCTGCCATCAGGGTACTAGTACTACTACCATCACTCCTGTGTTTTTCTGTTCATGATCACTTCAACTGCTGCTGCACTGCTGCTGCACTGCTGCTGCTTCTCCAAGAGGAACTGGGTTTTTTTCAGCCGCATCGTACGCTAACGTTGCTAAGAGACGTGAACAAGGCATCAGTCTCTCTAGATACAAGCATCAGTTAAATACCTAGAGTGTGTATGTGTGTGTGTGTGTGTGTGCGTGCGTCAGGGGGCGGAGCTATCCTTGAGGAGGCTGGGCGAGGAGAAAGCAGCTCTGGAGAGCAGAGTGACGCAACTGGAGGAAGACAAGCAGCAGCTGCAC
>OMLI01101944.1:5649-19984 GCA_900302605.1 Rondeletia loricata
CAATAGATGTTTTTTAACAGTCTTAGGTGGCTTTCACACCCACACAGTTTGGTCCGGACTTTACAAACTTTTTGCCAAGATCCGAACATTTTGCCAGGTGTGAATCAGGTGTGAATCAGATGTGAATCAGATGTGAATCAGATGTGAATCAAGTGTGAATCAAGTGTGAATCAGATGTGAATCAGGTGTGAATCAGGTGTGAATCAGGTGTGAATCAGATGTGAATCAGGTGTGAATCAGGTGTGAATCAGATGTGAATCAGGTGTGAATAGCCCCAAAGGGACGCTAGATGGCGTTGATTTGGTCATGCCCACAGAACTTGAATGGATAGAACGGTCCTTCTTTGCCTTGGTAATTTGGCTAGTACAGCATAAAATGGCGATTATGGAATTTGTCATTTCTGGTGTGAAAACAATTTCGATAAAATCCGAACCAGAGAGGAAATGACGATATGTGCACAATGATTTGTTCTTTCACGGTGGGTTGTTTGGGTTGTTTTTAGCTAAATTACAGCAAAGAGGAAAGAGTTTACGACCCTAGCTTGGTCGGTATTGTAATCGCCAGTAGCGACCGAGGAGTCAGGAACGATTTTATTTTCTCTTTTTCTCCACGGTCGGTAAGGAGCCGCTATGTTTTATTAAGTGCAAAATGGCACATCCGCTGCCCCGGTCAAAATTGTACGTTCTTCTGTCTTGCCAAGTCATTTGACCCGTTGTTATATAGATTTTAAGCCTTGAAATCTCACTAGATAGAGAAAAACCTACCGGCTGCCCCAGAGCGGAAGTACATGCAACGATGCTACAGGGTCGTTCAATGGCAAGCAAGCTGTAGCATTATAATTATAAACGCCTCTGAGTGCCATTCTAGTTTGATTTTTTTTTTTACTCCTACCAAAATATCTGTCCTACAGGTCCGCCTGATATTAGTCAGTGTGAAATGAACCGGACCAATACAAGATCACAAGCTAGCGAACTCTGGTTCAGACTTTAAAAGGACTATTACAGTGTGAAAACGCCCTTAAAGTGTTTTAGGGTGGATTTTTCCTTTAAAGCACACAGGCTGTTGGGGGTAGTGGACGCACCTTTAATATGGGGCTTGTATGTATAGTGATGTAGACACAGATTTAAAAAATATATACTATGTCCAGGGCTCAAACTTTTTTGGCTTGAGGGGGATTTCCCCCCTTATAAACAACATTTGGGGGGATTTTAAAGGTATGGGGGGGATTTGAGTCGGGGATGGGTGGCAGCAGAAAAGACAATGTGGTGTAAGACAATGATATGACATGTAGGCGGGATTCATAAAAATAGATAAGATTTGCACAATCCCGCGCTGAATTTTGAGCCCTGATGTCCATTAGCACAGAAATGTATATGTATTGCATTTCTGAGACAGACAAATAAACCACATAGCACCCTCCAGCCCCAATATCCTCTCTGTGAAATGATACACACACATCCATTCACAAACAGACCTCATTAGTGCTGGTAGTGGCAGCAGACTGGGACACCCTGTGGGTGGGTGGAGTGCGAGTCAGGATGTGGGTGGCTTTCTCTGTTAAAGCCCAAGAGCTTTTGACTGGTAGACATGATTATCCTACATTTAAAGCATATCGCTGTATTACCCTACTTGTATTCATCTGTTTTTTCTCTCTCTGGTGTTTCGCTGTTGTGTCCTATGGAGCTCAATGTTGGGATCAAGTCACAGGGAGGGTGAAGTGAAGCCATTAGATATTATGAGATGATATAACACTTTATTGTTCCCTGTAAGGATATTCCCTCCCTCTACAGAGAGGTCAGAGGTCAGAGGTCAGGGTCAGCTACAGGACAGCGCCTTCAGTGTCTTGCTAAAGGACACTTCATGGTACAAGCAAGTCTCAAAATACACAAACAAATGCAAGCCATGTCACAAATGTAATTGGATTCACAAATGCAGATTCAACAATTTATGACTTTTTTGGCTGTGAAAATATGAAGGTATCTGTTTTTAAGTTTGGTAACTTTTGTGAAAACCTGTTGGACTCTTTTTATGAAATACCAAAGTATTTGTTTGCAGATGGTCAAAAATATTTGTGTTTCTTATTTTTATTCATACTATCTCCTATATTTCTGAATATTGAACCACAAGTCACTCCATAGTGTAACGGGTGACAGTCGCTTGAACTTGGATTGTCCAGTTGAAGGACTGTGCCACCCTGCTGTCCAAGACAAACAGATAGCTGAAACTAAAAGTGTCATATCCGCTGTCATGCTATTGGACATTTGGGAGGATTGTTTGCAGTCAGAAATGAAGGTAAGCTCAAGGTCAAAAGTCAATACAAAAGGTCAAAAAGTGTATCTTCACTGATCAACAGTTTCAATCCTGTTTGTACCAGTGAGAAGTTCATGGGCTGAATAATGTGATATGGCTCTATCTGCTGGATGCTGGATGAACTTATTGTAAGCAGTAATGATGTAGACCCAGACAGACTTTTGGGGGCTTCCCAGCTTAAAACATTCATAGGGTTTTCCCATTTCACTAGTAATGGCCCTGCTATGGGTATGGTACACATTCAGCATCATTTGGCTTTTGATTGAATAACTGTGTAGGTGTGGTCCTGTTCGTGTAGGAGATCAACATGTAGAAACTACCTACCTGCTACCAGACCCCTCTGAACGTGGGCCAGCTCCAAATAGGTTTGGCTGCCCTACCATCATGCATCCATCATACCCATACTGAACTGAACTCTGCAGTGGGGAGAAATAGAAATGATCATGACTCATTTTTACCGTCAGTCCTTTGAAGACAGTGTGCCAGATATATACTGTGGGTGGTTTGAATGAGACTCACTGTGCGATCACAGATCACTGTTATGTGCTTAGAGTGGTTAGTATTAGTTCAGGTGTGCTTTAGGTCCGATGTTAAAGATCCAGTGCAATCATTTCAATTCAGTCAGGAAAAGTATGGGGCACCTCATTAACTATGCATACCATCGACCAATCAGAGCGTTCATTCAGGTCATATCATTTACACCAGGAAGTAGACTGGAATTCTAAATCAGAGGGAGAGTTTTCCAAAGGGCGTTAATCACATTTCCATAATGCTGACAGTTATAATAATTTGGGTAACTTTACATGAACAGGTCCTTATTATATATTATACCATGAAATTGAGAAACGCAGTTCTCATTGCACTGGACCTCTTAAAGGTCTAGACAGTATCCTAACTTAACAGCATGATGAGTCAAATGTGTTGTGCTAAAGGGTACAAGCAGCTGTCAAAAGGAACACAATCCATGCATATAACAACTGGAGGATGAAAAGCCATGTAGGGCTATAGGAACCTTGATTTTAACCTCAGTTTGTGTCAGTACACATGCATAACCACACGTACACCGGCGACTGTGACAGAGGGCCCCATTAACCCCATTACCACTCAATGCCTGGGACATGGAAGAGGAAAGTGGTGTCATGGCTGTGTCAGCGGATGCCTGTAACAGCGCACTTGTCCTGGTTTGTCATTGAACACCTTTGTGTTTGATGCAGTCACCTGTTTCATTCAGTGATGTCAAGGGACAAAAGGATGCATGAGTGTGGAGGGAGCAGTAGGGATGGATGTAACCAATATCTGGTGATGTAATTTATACACGCCCGTGGTGAAGGACTACAACAAAGGTGAAGGGAACAACGGGTTCACAGAGACGATGGATTTGAATGATAGGCACAGACATGCATGTAACTATGCGGTGTACTGATGCTATGCTTTATTGTTCTTCAATACATAGATATTTTCAAAATTCCCAGGCTGTTCTGCAGAATACTTGCCAGATTACAGTAGATACATATCTTATAGCTTTGGTGTATCTTTTTTCATACAGCACATCTGTTATTGTGTTGAATGAGAAAACCTTCTACCGGTGTGTTATTCCATTATGTAACTGTGGCCAACAACACACAGAGCAGATGACTCACATTTATTGTTGTAGTTTACAATAATAATGAAGCAATAAATGAGGATTAAAATTAAAATACCCCATGGAGTGAAAGCAAATACATTTCCTGACTCTGTCATAAAAACAGGAATGTAAGATCAGCCCAGTTCAGGTGACAGAAAGCCTGGCAGTCACAAAGACCCCTTTCCCAGGGTAGAAGATCAAGGGGCAGGAACCTTTTTGTACCAAGGTATTGAGGTACAAATTTGTCACTAGATGTACATAATTAGCCCCTTTAAAGGTACAAACTATAAGGGTACAATTAAGTACCCAAGTCAGGGGGACAACGGGTGTACGTTAGAGGGTACTGCCCTAGTGACAAGCCACTGTACTCTTAAAGGTACAATCCAGTGTATGAAAGGGGGAGCAGATGACTTGATGTGACTTCCCTCTCCTACACAACACTTTGTATTTTCTCGCGCGCTCTCTCTCGCACATTATTAGGTCTGGGTATATTTCTGGTCTGGAATCAATAAGCATTCATCACAGTACTCAGAACACAGAGACTGGATCTATGGTACTGCCCTGAGTGGGTACACAGTCACACAGTCACACAAACCACAACCAGAACAAGGAACGGACCACAGGGGGAAATGCAGCTCGGTGGAAAATAACTTTAATAAAACTCCTATGAAAACAAAAAACAGCAAAACAATAAGCCTGTACATTTGACAATATCCAGTGTCTGAGAGACATTTGAAGGCTAGCGGTGCGAAATACAGCAGCATCACACATAAACCCAGTGACGAGCATAATAGGCTTAGACTTGGGCCCAAGGGTTCATATACTAATATATACGGTTCGTATACTCATTTACGGATATTGCACAAAAATCAAACACAGATGCAGATGCTGGAGGAGCACCTTATGTCGAAACAAGGAAGTAGCTTCGCATCGCAGTGTAACGCCCCATACTGATAAATCCCTCCCACACAGGCCCCAAACTCCACCCACACCTGCTCATATAAAAACAAATGCACTTAAAAAGAGAGCGGCACATATTTTGCACGGACATTCAATTTTGGAACACATAATCAAAAACGCAGTATAAACAATAACATAACTCAACATTTTGCTTTTTGTTTTGGTCCTACAAGGCATGTTATATGCTTCAGTTATTTTTCAGCGAGTTTATTTGTCATGGTTGTTAGCGTGAGTTGGATGGTGCTTTGAAAGGCTGACCTCCTTTCCTTAGGCAAGGCCTTATTCAAGACAAGAAGTTCTTGGGGTAGTGAAAATAAGTTGCAGGAGATATTCAAAATGACCCTTTGTCCAACAATGCTCTTGATTTGATAATTTTGAAAGAAAAAACAAATACACATTGTCATTTCAAAATTAAAAAAATAAAGAAACTCAAAAATAAAGTTCATAAAAAAGATCTGAAAACATTTAAAATATCTCGTATATCTCTTTCTCAAAAGGTTTCAGTGTTCAATGGTCCGCTTGGCCTCTTAGCTTCCAACATTAGACCACGAGGCTCAGGGCTTCTTTCTTTCACCACTCTTTCCCTCACACAATGCTGCTTTGTGGAGTAGTAAAGTAGTCTGGCACATGGAAATTCTCAGGATAAAATCTTAAGTGGCAATAAAACAACAACAAACAACAAAAAATACAATCTTCCCGCAGTTTTGAGGCACACGTTCAATGATAAGCAGGAGGCATCGCGGGAACAAGACTGCTAAGATGCACTTCCTGCGGGCATTTGTGCACATTGTGGTGTGACGCCATTTTAAGACATGGGGGTGAGACGTTTTTGTCTTCTGTCTTTCCACACCCATCTGTTATCTGAGCGGTCCTTTAAAACAGTTCAGGTGTGGGGCCTCTTGGTGGTGCTACGTGGTCAAACCCAAACCGCGCGCCCCTTCCGAGTCCACACAAGCCAAATCTGAAGTTCCTCCGACATAAGCGAACCACCCCCAAAAACACCCTTTTCCCTAATCAGTGGGTCAGCCCGCTCCATTGAGGCAGTTCATTTCTGGAGGTTTGGTGTGGGCAGGGTGGTGGGGGTGGGTGGGTGTTCAATTCCCTTCCTTTGGCTGTGTGCTCCGTCTCCTACTGTGCCTGTGCAAAACATGCAACCACTTTCCCCACCACGATTCCACAGAACTGTCACGAGGCCTTGAATGTGGATTTTTTTTTGGAGGCACCATGCCAGAGCGATGCAAGGCAAGGAGGGATAAGTACGGGTACAGGGTAACTGAAGGCTTGGGAGAGTGGATTTACACTGTGTGTGTGTGTGTGTATATGCACGTGCATTTGTTCATGTTTGGGATAGTCTGCTATATTCCCTTCTTTAAATACGAGTGGTTGTCTCCCTGTCACACCTTGCCCCCTCTCCTTCACTGTGTGCTCTCGACCCTTGACCTCTGGCCTTTAGGGGTCACAGCTGCTCTAGGAGCGGTTGTCTTTGGCCACGTTGTGGGCCATCCAGTTGACTTTGGTGGTCCAGCTCTCTCGGAGGGCCTCGTCAAACTTCTGGCGGAACTGCTTCAGCGCCTCCTCGTCTGTCTTACCCAACGCCAGCGAGTCCTGGGGAGGGAGGGATTAAAGGAGAGGAGAGGAGGAGCAGGAGAAGGAGAGTTGAGGGACAAATGAGGAGGAGGATGGAAGAGGAAGTTAATTAAATGAAAAGAGAGAAAGAGGGAGGGGGAGGCCGGTAATCAAACCTCTTATCATAACACCCAAACCACACATGACCTTATCTCTCTGAGGCAAATGCTAACCGTCATTGCTGAGAAATAATCATGGTCTACAAGGTACAGACTGTAACACAGTATATTCTAGTTAAGTCATATTTTTCCAAGAACAAAATATTTGAAATCTCCATAACTCAACTTTGAGGCATCAATTATTTGCTTTCACATTGATCTACATGCATATTTTGTATGTATGCAATCGGTGTGTGTGTGTGTGTGTGTGTGTGTGTGTGTGCGATACCTTTAGGTACTGGATGTCTTTGACGGAGGTGAGCTCAGGCAGTCCAGCAGTAAGCATGAGGGCAAACAGTGTGATGAAGAGGTTCCCATTCTTCCTCAGGATTAGATAAGCCTCTTCACAGTACTGACGGAAACTGAATAACCAACACACACACAATAAATGATCTTTGCCATTTGCAGTGTATGCAGTTATTTGATTTCATTACATTTTCAACAGTGCCATGTGAAAGTAACGATGGATATGAAAATCGAATTCACTCACTTCATCACAGGTAACGTTATGTAACGTTAACATTATCTGTCATTCACTTAGGTAACTAGCTAATGTTTGCCAAGGTAACTGATTCAGCCATCTCACGTTTCGCAATTCTAAACAATATTCAGGATATTTCTAACGTTAGCCAAACATTTGCTACGAGTCATCAACTCCACAGACTAACATTAGCTTGCAAGCTAAACAGGTTAACATTCATTACAGAGACATAGGTCAGCGTTATGGAAAATGAAGGTTCACATCGGTATCGCATCAGGTAGTTGGATCCATAATAAACAAGGACAGAGTGGAATATGCCAAATGATGGTTTAGTTCCTGTAGCAGGTGCGCTTGTTTCACGCACCTGAAAAGCTGAAACATTGAAGGATCAGAAACAGGCAGGTAGACTGCACTTCATCAAGACAAAACACAAACTCATCACAAAACACAGATGTGTTACTAGGGTAATCCATCACGTGTCAGTACTGTTAAAGCTGCAGTAGGCAGGCAAAGTAATCCCCATATAGTTTGTCCATAAATTCGTAAGGGCTAGGGGAGGGTGGAGGTGGATGGTAGGGGAGGGTGGAGGTGGATGGTAGGGGAGGGTGGAGGTGGTGGGCTAGGGGCGTTCGTCTTGCTATTTCTCTTCAGAATGACCTACGACAGTCTGATGATGCTGGATGACAAGCCCTCCCTTTATGTTTGAGGCCAGCCATCCGGTGACCCACTGCACCCCGACTTTGTACCATCAAAATGTCTGCACGAGAAAAGCCAAGATGGGGGAGCACAGAATGGAGAGGTACAACCAAGCATATGGAGGTACTCGAGAGGAACATGTCCTGGATACAGAAGTGCCTCAACCTACCACACACCAACACCCAGGACAAAGCAACCACGACCACAGCCTCTGCTTGGGGCTGACAAATCAAGACCTGGCAATTCGATCTGGATCAATCGAATCACACGTTGCCCATCACAGTCATCAAATGCCGGGAAGATGACAATGTTACCACCATAGATAAGATAGTGCTAGTGTGTTCAGCCCTGACCAACTTGAGGAAGTCTGATGTGAGGTGATGAGTCAGAAAAGGCACAATGGAAAAAATGGCCTTTCCTGTTCTGTGGAGTTTTATTGTAAATAGTTCAAAATGTTAAGCAATTTACACAATCTTTATAGTTTATGAATTTTAACTATTCAAAACCAAATGTTCGGAACTATTTATAATACAACAACGTGTCTTTCACTTGTCTCTTTTTTCTCACTACTTATGTATTTATGCGGTTGAATCTTACAATTTATAGTTCATTGATAGAGCACTAAATTCTGACATATCACACAGAGATGTTTACTTTTGATATTCCAGATCAAAGCAAACACTGTTTTGAATGTAGGACATACCAGAGTACTACTCCACCAGGGTATTTCCACTTTCACAAAATGATATGTGTACTTGTTCCACCACTGATCTCTACTCAGTACACGATGTACACTGCCACAGTTGACTAGGCCGCCTCTTGAACCCTAGAAACAGCAGGTGATACACAGACTTGCACATGCAGCACTGCACCACTTTGTGCTTCTCCTCTTTTTTACAGATGCATGTTGTTGAGGCTACTTTAAGCTTATTTTCCAGCTCATGTGTGCACACTTCAGGAAGGAAAGCTGACTTGCTGGATATGGCAAGTTGTCCATAGCACAAAAAGGCAGTTTGCATGTCACATACAGCCATTTGTCCCTGCACTTGGGCATAATATGAGTGCTTGTGCAGAAATCCCTAGTTTTTGCTGCCTTACACACAGATACAGTAGAATATGTTTTGTTTGTGTGTGTGTGTGTGTGTGTAGCATATGACACTGCTGATAATGCGTCAACTGTCCCCTCCTCAGAGCAAACCAGAGTAATTTTTACTTTGATTTGCTTTGAGCAGTGCTCTGCTGAAGTTGAGCGCAGTTGTCCCGAGTGAAACTTGCTGGGGGACTTCATCAGTGTCTGGGTGTCTACCTCCAGCTCCTCAGGGGTGAGGGCACTGTACCGACGAACATACAATGATGTCAGAGGCTGTGGTACAACTGACATCACCTCCTGCCTCTGATCCTCTCTTCCATCCACTGCCATTCCACAGCCCTGCTCAGCCCTCATTCCATACTTCTCCTTTCTTATCTCACAGCTTGTTGTTCCCTGCTCTTCCTCCCTTGTCTCGCACAGTCTTTGCTCCTCATCCATCTCCCGACTCCCTGCCTGGCTCCTACACTCAGAGGCTGTGTCTGTACCACTGTCACTACAAAGAACAGCAAACAGAGCGCAGTCTGGATTTGTCTCCTGAGAACACATGAACACAGAATTGAATGATTAGGCAGTTTGAAATACATATGCCAAGACTTTTCTGTGTACGTTTCTATAATCAGGACAAGATACCATAATTGCTTATTTGTTCACAGTTGAAACACTGATCCACTGCCTCATCCCTGACTTACTGAGTGCTTTGATAAAGGTACGAGGCGAGCCCTTGCTCTTTATCCAAGTTAATATCCAAGACAGGTTTGGGGTCAACCCCTCTTGAAAACAATAGATCTATGTATCACTCACAGCTCACCTGCCTCTTAACCCTGGACCATAGCCTTGGTTCAGAAGTCACTGAGGTTGTGTTCAAGCCCTCTTTCACACATTGCTCCAGAGTCACAAGGATTGCAGCTACATGACTACACACTTCACCAAGTCTTTAAAAAACAAGATATTTGAGTTTATTGGTGCACAGAGTGCAGTTCTGAAATCGCTGATGAGAACTACACAAAACATATTTGATAGCCTAGCCTACCTACAAAAACAATTCAGTTGCATAGCCAGCCATGCAGGTGCAATGCCCACAGCAAACCTCTCCTCTTGTCTTAGCCACAGCCCAAGCAGGACAGGGCCTTTGAAGGGCCTGGCTGGCTCCGATCTCTCCATGAACAACACATTTCTATACGTGTCTTTATAAGTACAACGTTTTTACACTTTGCCACTGTAGAAATAATTGTATGCGTCCAGGCTTTTATATGCTTTGATGCCGTCTTTGGTGTGCACTCTATCTCTACCAAATAAAAGTAAAGGTCCAGGTATGACACAAGCTTTAGGTCTGACGAAAATAAAGTTTGTCTTGTCTCTAACATATCTGATATGCAACACAAATCTAGTTAATTTAGCTACATAACGCTCCTTTTCAATACCAGGGAGGGATTGATGTTACTCGCTCATCATTTTAAAGTCGGTTTTGTTTAGCTAGTTAGCCAAATTGAATGTTGACAAATCCAACAATTTGACCACAATATGCCATCAAATGTTGAGTGACAGGCCTATTGATAGCAACACAATCAACTATGTCAAATGCAGTTACATTTTTAACAGCCTAATCACACTGTATGGAAAAAGGGAGCTGTATTATAAAGCATTACCCTGGCTATACTTCCAAATGAGTAGATACCAGTTTCCAGCAGGATATATGGAGAGAGACTGATGAGAAGATAAACAAAGAGGAACAAACCTGCCAAATTTTTCTGTGTTACCCGTCTTGCCCTGTTGGATGACGTGGATGAAGTCGTGGGTGAGGATAAAGGGAACACGCTCCCTCTTGATGCCAAACTTGGACTTGAAGTTGCCCAGGATGTGGCCAAAGTCTATGTGGAAGAGCTGATGGACAGACACAAAGGCCAATCAGTGAGCACGGTGGAAACAGGAAAAGCAAAAGGAGTGTGAGGCAGACACACCGCCATCCAATGTGAGAATACTGTAAAAAATAAGTATAAGCAAACATCTATCAATACATGACTGAGTCTCATGGACACTTGTCTGCCCAACCTGTCCAGTGCTGCGGACCATGATGTTGTCACTGTGGCGGTCTCCTATGCCCAGGACGTAGGTGGCTACACAGTAGCCTGCACATGACAGGGTGAACTCCTCAATGGCCCGATCCAGAGCATCGCTACAAATATAAACAATACATGTCAGTTTTCACTGGATTTACACCACTTTCAAGCAAGTCACAATAGTCACAGTCAACTGTTATAGTGTTAGGTTTTAATGCTGCCTTATTACAAATACACAATCATACGCTCAGCCATAATGATAACATTAACCAGAATGAACAATGAAAGAGGCCTAGAGATTCATTATTTTGAATGTTCTGACCACAGGACAAGGAAACTTTACATGCAGTTTCTCAAAGGTACATCCAAAGGCACAAAGTGGCATCTTACCCAGAGTTTTTCTCCTTGAGCCAGTTGAGCAAAGCGTCCTTGTTGAAGGCAGCGGCTGCCGCCACGTTGCTGCTGGTCAGCTGGATGTTGGCAATTGTATCCGCCGATGACACCACCTCGATCAGCCCCGACCGGTCACCTGTCGCTAGGCAACCGTATGGCACGATCCTGTATATGTATAGAAAGAAGTGAAGAGCTTGATGGTATCAATTAGCCTACTGTGCATCTATCCATCCCTAAGTATTTGGTAGATAGGTATGACATACAGGCATACAGCTGTCCCTATTGATAAATACAGTACATATAATCAATAGGCTTATTCTACATTCACATTTGGGGTCATATATTTTACTGTTTAATCTGTATATTACACTAAATGTGGAAAAATTTGAAATATGTACACATCCCAATAAATGCACACATTTTTCAGTGGGGAAGTAAATGTATGCATTTTCTGAGGAAAATCTGGTAAATCTGTATATTTCACAGTCAAATGAGGCTGAAGTTGTCTCACAGTCAAGTTACCTGCCACTTCTGACTGACTAGTGTTCACTGATGCAGTGAGTGAGGGAGTAGAGTATTACCAAGAGGTTAATAAGCTCATAGTGTTACAAGTCAATGATGTATGTTATTCATACATTTCCCAGATGGTGACAAACATTTCAAGCTATGCTGTGCATATATTAACAAAACACAGAAAAAATACATCATCATAAAATTGACTGTAGGGCTGCTGATCTGATGTATTGACCAATAAGGAGCATTAAAACACCCATGAACACCTAATTTAGCACAATACCAGATGTGTGGCTGGAGAAATATACTTATATGCCAATTTTCAGACTTCTATACCAAAGTGCACATTTTTGCGCATATTCACTGGACTGTATAATGGGAATAATGGCAAATAAATGTATCATCATTAACGTCATCATCAATAATGTCTCCCTATTTCAATGTTGATACCCATACATTAATAAGTGTTGTTGCAGATCCAGTGGATTATAGACATGGCTCCATTTAATGACGTGTTATGTATTCATGAGATGAATCAGTCTAGGCTCTAGTTGGAGACTTTGTCATATGTCACTTCTTTAAGAGGCATGTCAAAAGAGGTAGAACCCACTTTTTGTAGGACAATGGGGAAGACATTTTTAAAGATACTTTTTATGCCTCTATGCTATTATCAGACTGTGTGCAGTGGACAGACAGGAAAGATGGGAGAGAGAGAGGAGATGACGTGCAACAAAGGTCAAAGTTAGATTTGAACACATGATGTTGTGAGTGCATGATGGCATGCACCCCTGCCAGAGGATGATACATTTCTATCTTCATTCAGATTAATGGTGTGTTCTCACCATCTCCACAAGATGGCAGTGGGTATTCATTTTGCAGGGTGCAAACTGAGCTGACCTTGACAAATCCTCTTCTGAATCCCTCCTTTTCTGTGATTGATTGAACTGGTCTTACACAATGGCACCAACTGAACGGTCCCTGCAGTGCAAAACCCCACCAATCTTATACACCAGGCAGATCCGACCAAACACTCAAAGCAGGCTAATAGATTTCAATCGCAATTTCACACAGGTCTAGTACAAAGAACGGTCTCGACTGCCAGTGGAGATCAAATGCCTTTAAGGTGTTTCTTACTCTATCTGACGGGTGTTGAGTTTATGTGAATGAGAAACATACGGACAGCTGGTAACAAGTAATGACACGTGCGACACAATACATGCCCGGGAAATCGCCAAACTAGCTTGCATACACATCCACCACATCATAGTGGTTCTGTTACATTGTCGCTATCTTCATCCTCATTGTCCTCATCACTGTGTTCGAACCCTGAACCTTTGTCCCTGTAACCTGAAGCAGCGTCCTTCAGCTCAACTGTCAAAACAACCCCCTCCACTGCCCAGCTCCAGATGTGTCAGTGTATGACAGAGAGAGAGAGAGGGAGCGGGAGAGAGAGGGAGGGGGTTCCAAAAGAGTGAAAGTGTGGATCTGATTAGGGTGTAATGCAGATAGTGTGTGTCCATGTGTGTGTGTGGGGTATGGATGTCTTGGGTGTTAAAGGGTTAGAGGTTAAACTAGCGGGGGGTGATTTAGTGTCTCCCCCCTCTTCTGCACCCCACCGCAGAGCTTCCTCTTCCCTACAGAGAGCAGGAACAAACAAGCTTGACAAAGTCTGTCCGTCTGCATGCACACGCACACGCACACACACACACACACACACACACACACACACACACACACACACACACACACACACAGAATAACAGAATCAAGTAAGATTAAATTGAACAAAAAGACGATACAGGAGAAAAAGTGACAGTGTGAAAAACAGATTACGAGAAAGTACTCACAGCCTCCTCTGATGACAGACAAAACAGAGGAGACCTCAGAGATGAAGGAGAAGAAGAGGAGAAGACAGCTAGAGAACAAGGAAGAAAATGAAAAGAAGTTTGAAAGAAAAATTGATTCAAATGAAGTTTCAATTCAAGCAAACGAGAGAGGCAGCGAGCAAGAGGGTAACGTCACACCACAGATTCTCATGATGTGTTCCTGAGCTGGTATACAGTGTATGTACTCACGCATTCAGTAGTAGTGATGTGAACAGAGCTGGTGATGTAGGAGAGGCCTTCATTCATGCTCACCTGCAGGTAGATCACCCTGCAACACACACAAACCCATTACACAAGTCTGGACACAGAAAGGCACACACATACATGCATACACACACATGCAGTCATGTACACACACCTGCTCGTGCACGCACGCGCACGCACGCGCGCGCACACACACACAGACACACACACACACACACACACACACACACACACACACACACACACGTACACACACACTCACACGCACGCACGCGCACGCACGCGCGCGCACACACACACAGACACACACACACACACACACACACACACACACACA
>OMLI01101949.1:4626-15497 GCA_900302605.1 Rondeletia loricata
TATGATTACGGAGGTAATCTCCCCACAAAAGATTATCTTGGATATAAACAGAATGAACTTGTTATCTTCTCTAACCATCTCCCTTCCAGATGATCCAGGACAGAGAAGAAAAAGCATTGTGGGCTAAGTGCAACAATTAATACATGGAAACAGAGCCCTGGGCAAGGTGTGAAGGAGTTTAGTCATTGTTCATCAGTAGAAAAAGAAAGTACTGTGTCTGAATGATAGCTCAGAGTAGCAGGGGGCGGAGACACACCTGTACTAGACAGAGAGGAGACATGCAGCATCACTAAAGAAGCATCACATTTGCTTGACTTGCTGGGTTTGCCTCTGTGGAAATGGCCTCCGTCAGTTTGTTTTTAGGGAAGGGTGGAGAACTTCACACAGCTCAGCCCAACAACTACTGTAGGCACAGGTACATGCCGAGTTATGGATATCCCAAGAAAATCCCCCAGCAATGTCTACTTGTCCATTTTCTTTAATACCGGACCATTAGTTGGAGATATTCTTCTATTAATTAAATAGTCTGCTAATTAACAAACCAGGAAGTTTTTTACCCACATTAGCCACATTTAGTATTTGTCAAAGATTAAAACAGATTTGTAAATATCGATGATGTGTCTTGCAAAAGATTTACTTAGAATTGTATACAAAAATAGTAAAGCTTCAAATAACCATACAAATAACTTTACTAATTAATATTTGTAATTATAGAGGTTTTTACTTAATACCTCATCTGCTGTATTCATCTTTAATACTTTCAAACTGAATATTACTAATGCCCTGATGTCAAGGGGTGCATGTAATGATCGTGGGTCAGAATCATTGGGCTGTGATCACACATACACAGTAGATGGCCCTATCATCTCTATCACAATTTCTTAAATTCATTGCAAGTGGTCTTATCTGTGAGTCTTGGTTAATGACACAAAAGCTTCATTGAGCCAATGGGAGAGATTATATCTTTTAACATACTGGAATTCCAATCTACTCAGGGCCCATTTCAACATGTGCTTTTGCATCTGTTCTAAAAGTAATAATAGGGTAGAGTTGCATATTTCTTTCTTAACTTTTAGTGCGATAGTCTTTATTAGAGCATACCAGAAGGCAACACAACAGAATGAAACAAAGAAAGAAAAAATTATAACAAATTAAGTCACATTTTTTTCAAGTCACAAAATTGGGAATGTTGAAAGTTCACACTTTGCACATTTCAGTCCCAGACACAATCAGAAAATTCAAGTCAGTAAAGTCATCACCTCAATGCACCAGGAACACAGTAACTTTAACATTAGGTCCTGATACTGTGCCACCAACCACACACATTCATATTTTACACATTTCATATCATTATATCTTTCCCATTCCTGATTTCTGAGGAGAGCAAAAATATTTCGTAAATGTTTAATATTATGTAATAGTTATGTAGCATCGCCAAATCTCTTCACTGAAATCCCTCGCTCTCTGAACAGTGCAGGTTAAGTGAGATAATCCTCAACTAATCCAGCTATCACTGTCTTTCATCTCTTGTGTAAGAGGTGTGTAAGAAGCACACTGGGCTGGTAATAACGCCGCACAACCCCAAAGAAGAGGGTTGAAAGTTAAGAGGACTCTACTGTGTGGCCTATATGCCAGTGTGGTTTGCCCCTAGTTAAATGAACTGTTCTGTTGTACTTATCTACACATATGCAATGCAACCCCAACACACATCTAACCAGTAGTGTAGTGGTGGGTATACACATACATTCATAGTACACCCACCTCATTTCCTAGGCATAATAGAGTATACCCATCATTCAGCCGAATTCCCTTACAGTAGAAGCAATTGTAGAAGTCCCCTTCATGCATCTATCCTGCATTACAACCGCAGACGCATATTTCTTTAAGAGAGTACATTTTCCTAAGCAGTTCCTCTGAGGGAAGGAGCAAAAAGTGCAACAGTAGTTCAGCAAGCATGCAGTAAAAAGGGACTTCTCCAATGGCTTCACTTGTGTATTGGATGGTACGATTACAGAACACCCTCTTCCTGGGCACAGTACACCCTCCTCCTAAACCTCCTCTACACTGCTCCATCTAACCACCTCCAACCCCACCAGCTACATATACCTTTCCCACACTTCTTTGTCGTAGTCAGCTAGTTGCTCTTTGTCATGCTCTTAGTCTTCAGCTCTGCTAGCTTGCTGGTGACAAAGTTCCACTTGAAGGATACCTCCTCACTCCCTCCTCCCAACGTGACATATTTGGAGAAGCTGTTGTTGCTGCTCCCTCCTCCTTCGCTCTCCGCTCCCTCTGTATTCTCCCCATCCTGCCTCTCCTCGCCTGCAGCCTCATTTACCCCCTCCTCACCCTGCCCTGCTACTGCCTCGTTTGCGGCAGCAGCTGCCGCCTCCGCCTGCTTCTTGGCGGCCCAGTTGGTTGCAAAGCTATCCCAGAATGCTGTGCGCCTAGTGGGTCGTGGAGGCTCCTCGGGCTTTACTGCAAGTGGACTGGGAATACAGAGAAAGGAGTGAGGTCAGATTGGAGAATCAATTAATCAATGACAAGTGGGTGCTTTGGCTTTGACCCTTGAACACATTGCTATTTGCCTGTAAGGTTGCTGATCTAGGAATTTAAGCTCAGTCAACTGTTACACTCATTGTAAACAGACTGGAGTTTTGCAGAGCTGCTCTGGAGGCAGAAATAATCTGATTGGTTGAGTTAAAACCCAATAGAGCCAAAGAACCACATTTGTTTCTGTTTAAGTAACATTAGATTGAAGCCCAGTGAAAAGGGCAAGCGGTAAGAGATGAGGTAGCTAATATTATGAAGCCTAGTGCTCTTGCTACTAACTGAAAAAAAAAAAAGTTTGCCTAGCTTACCTTCAACTAGCCTGTAGCTATCTAGGTAAGCTACTTAGCTAGCCTGCTGACCTTCCAAGATCATGAATGCCATGAATACCAAAGTTACTTCTTTGCCATTCAAGTTGCCAGTTAGCTAACTAAAACTGTGGTTCTTTGGCCATTGATGTTTAAGTCTGACCACTGACCAATCCTATTTCCACGTACACAAACCCCATAGACTGGGAAGTGCGAAAATGAGCGAGCTGACCAGGAAGAAGAGGACAGATGTCACCAAAAGGGCACAAGTTCCACTCACTGGTCAGCCACCGGCGGGCTCTCAGTCTCCTCTAGAAGCTGGTGCTCGTCGTCTTTGTTGAAGAGAGCCGACATCCTGTTCCAGCCTTTCACCCCGACCCCCTGCACCTGGACACACAACCAGCCACACACACAGGGTCAAAGGTCAAATTAGCTATACTTTTGTGTGTGTGCAATTTGGGCTCAACTATAAAGCTATGAAAAGCATTCTCAATTCTTTTAACATGTAATACATTCCAATAATCAGTCAGCGTTCACATACTCTCTTAGCCAACTGGGAAACAGCGTTGGGCCCCTCATCCTCCTGTACTGGGCTCACATCATTCTCCACCTCAGTGACCTGCAACAGCAAACCAAAACTGAACGCATGTACGTGTGCACACATCAATGTATGTATGTATGTACAATGTATTGTCTGAACTGACTTTATTGAAGATGCACATGATTTGTACGCATTGGTCGCCATCTAGTGCATCTAGTGGATACTACAATAGTCCATGTTAACCTGTAGATTACAGTGGAGAAGACTTAAAAGTGTATATAAATAAATGATGATCAGGAAGACAGAATAGATTGCTAGAGCCTGACTTACTCACTACTTATCATTTTATTTTTATAACTCTTTTTCTACTTTGGTCCTGGTCCAGGTGGTGAATACTTCCAACGAATCAAATTCACAGCATTTCCAGAAACCAGTCATGAGGAAAGGTCATGGTATCACACTTTACGTGTATCAAATTTAAGGTCGCGCTTCACAAGTACGCATGTAGCGTATTTGCCTCAAATTACAGCGATGACAACTCTACACATCTGTCCAAATGGAAACTCCCTCTCCAATCACATATTCCCGGGTCATCCCCACATAGGCCCTGGCATTGCAAGACCACAGTTTGAAGCTGCTGGTTGGCTCATCTGGGCCCGGCCCGAGGCCCTGGCTATCTGTCTCATCCCCCTGTCAGTCAGTGGAATGCCAGCTAATCCGTTTGCACAGCTCCCGTGCAGGATCAAGTTCCCTGCAGCTCTCCAGAGATCTGGGTCAACGCAACACTGTCCGTTTCGCTGGTACCAAACCTAGGACAGACTGCAGATGTCGCCAGACACGCAAGGAATCGAATGCCTAAATCGCCATGAGGCCATTCCCCATAAAAACATTGAATATGACTTGTTGACAGTTGCTCTGATGTAGTTACGAGTAGCATAACGGCTGGTGTGTCACTTGATGCTGTGAATACATCTGCCACTAGATATGTTTCTAAGATTCCATTTTGACATGGAAAACAACAGTAGAGCTCTATAGTGTTTACGTACACAGTTATATTTGTCCATGACTCAGTTTGCAGAGTCACAATTACCACAATACAAATGAGGAACCATTGTGCAGGCCTAACTTCTGCCCTGAAGTGCCTATTGCTCGGAGAGACCACGAAACATTCTGAAACTCAAGCTCATTTAATCCCGTGATGAATAAGAAATGATCAGCAAAACAAACATCGGCCACTTTCTGCCATCAATGCCACCAATCCCATCAACCCTCTGACAATTCATTGTACGCATAAGAATCAATAAGAGAAAAGCAGACGGAGCAAAGCAGACGGAGCAAGACAGGAGAAAGCTACGAATTCTGTACCTCTTCAGCTGTTTCCTCCTCATGTTCGGGGTTAAGGGTCTTCAGCACTTTGCTCTTATACACTTTCCACATAGGATTCATACTTGCACGACTAGAGACACACAATACTCAGGGCAAGACCTGTGAAGACCTCTCAATGCCTCTGTGGTCCTCCCTCCACCAAGTCCCCACGTCCAGCTGCAGCTCTTCTCAGTTGGGCCGACTTTTCCCTTTTTCCATGCGTAAGGTTCTAGTACCTCTTAGAAAGAAAGGAACCGCAGTGAACTTATTCAGCAGCTGGGCCTGTGTTGTTTCATAGTGCTTTTTCTTGGTCAGATTATGTCCGTCTTGTCAAGCGCACGGGATGACAGTTGCTTTCGTCCACAGAGAGTGTCTGAACAGGTAAAGAGAGGAAGCTGCTGTGAGTGCACGCACCCACGCACGTGTACACACACACACACACACACACACAGGCATGCACGCATAAACACACACACGTACAGAAACGCACACACACCCACCCACACACGCACACACACTCAGCGTCACGGTTCAGAATCCCTGCATTGGTTACCTGGAAACAGGTGTGGATTTCCTCATGCATATTTCAGAGGGTCTCTTTTCCAGAGCCAGAGGTCCATTGTCAACCAGCGTTGGTAGACAGGCTCCTGTAACCGTAGTGCACGTGAACACACACACACACACACACACACACACACACACACTATTGTCATGTAGATAGATGCCTTTTAGGATGGAAAGCCTATTTGGACAGTGCATAGAGATTAGTGTTTCTGCTAACTTGCAGCTGTTTATTTCTCTCACGATTTATGATGTGACACTGTTTTCAACACGATAAAGCACTGCTAACAATTCAGTAATCTCCCTCAGATTTGTACCTTTAAATATCCTAGTTTAGAAACCATCATATTTTTGAACAGAAAATTACATAGGGAGGAAGGGGGGCTATTATTTTTTTTAGAATGCATTGATCACCCCTAATCTGCCATTAATTTTCATACCTACGATGTTTTATTGGAAACCCATCTTCCTAACATCTCACTACCCCAACCCACATATCTTCTATTGTTTACCGGGCCACTTCCTTCAAGTCCTCCCATTGGTTGCTTCAGGATATCAGTCATACACCAATCAGATTTTGGCACACAACAAGGTACGCTGGTTTTCTGTGACTGGTCGCTTGGCAACCTGAGAGAGCTGGCAAGTGTCATGTAGATAGAGACAGACGTATAAAGCTTTGATGACTGATTGGGTTTCAGCAGCCACCCACAACAATACAGCGGACTATGGCATGAAATATATTTCCCTTATTTGGCCATGACCTTGAATGTTTTATAGTTAAAATAAGTCTCAATTATCCCTTTTATTGCTGAAATAATTATGATGTGGCAAAAAGTATTACATGTTTACATACTCGGTACTTGTCCACATACCATACATGAATGTAAAACGATCCAGTGTAGTAGCCTTGTTGATAATCTTGATTATACACCACAGAAATCTGATCTTCCCTATTAGCTCTTGTGTTTCTGGTTTTGATTACCATACAGAGTTCGGCAGTAATGAAGCTGTGAGGGCGGGTAGATCCATAAGATCAACATGAATAATGAATGGCCTCCTATGGGAGAGACATCTATACACACAGACTGATGGGTGTTAGTTATTTGAAGAGCAGCCAGTTTGGTGTAGCTCACATGTCAGATGGGGAAAGACACACCCAAATATTTATCAGTTGCCCAGGATTCACACATGGCCTTGGCAGTCTTACCACTGCATTTTAATGGAGGCAGCATGGCCTCTTTAATGATACAGATATCAATTTGAATAAGCACACAAATGATTGAAAAGTATAAGTGAAATGTGTTTTAAAAAATGGGAAATTGTAGTCTCACTAGTGTAGTTCATTCTGTACACATTTGTTTAGGACTGTGTGGCACAGATTGCATGTTATATAGAATGATCTCACTTCTCACTAGAGGTCACAGTTTCCTCTGCTGTCCAGAGCTTTACCTCCAGGGTGTATGGATGAAACATGGACGCTCTATGTCAGAAATGATCCTAAAATAACAAACACTGTCTGGGCCTTTTATAAAATGTGCATCATTTCATACATCAATTCAAATATTACAACGCAAGATGTAGAAAATGTCACTTCCACTGTGCGATATGTTGAACATCTGTAACCACCTTTTAAAATCCGTCCTACCAAAGCAGTGTGTCTGTTATGCCATAGCCATAGGAGTGGTGTTAAGTTTCTGACTACATAAAAGGCCTTGCTGCATAATTCAGGGACTGGGACTACTACATAGAAGCAAGAAGCACATATTCATGTGCATTGAACCCTTTTGCTGTCTAATCACTCACCTGTCAGTCACCTGTCACCTGATCAAACTTCCTCAAGCTAAATTCACATCACAAGTCAAAACTGCTACTTAACATTTATTTACACAAAGAAAGCATTTACCAGGCACTCATGCTGTTTTTCAGCAGCACCTTGCTTCAAACTCATAGTTCCACAGCTGGGAGCCGCCCAGTGACAGGAACAGTTGAGGGGGAAGTGTTTTGCCATTACCATTTTATTCAAATGAAAAGTAAATACAAATGAAAAGAAACAAAAATGAGCAAGTCATTGCCTTTAATGGCCACTAGGTGACTCAAGAGTCCTTTGTTTTGGACATCTTGAGGATGTATTCATTTCTGTTATCTCAAATGGACACTATGATTGTAATTATGATTTGATTTATTTTCTCACGTAGGACATGAAACCTGTTGATGCTGGCATAAAGTACTGTGGGAAACTTTGAGAGAGAGAATAAATACCACAACTTAAGAACAAACCAATTGCAGCAACAAGGAACATATCAGAACAAATGTAAAGGTGTCATGGTATCAGATCTGAACACAATGGGATGCTTTATTGCTTATGTGATTTAGGTTGCATAGAGTGGAAGTTTGCAAATGCAAATTGCATATGCTTTATGGTTGTAATGGTTGTAGTCATGTAAATTGTGATTAGATGACTGATGTTTCTTGACAATAATAATAAATAGTGCCACAGAGTGATTACATATCATTGTTAGCATTTAACTAAATGAGTCGGGTTTACCACATCAGAGCCATTCAGGGTGTCAGGTAAGCTGTCAAAGCTAAATTGACTTTCCTGGGATTTTCTATACTTGTGAGCCATCATTGTATTGTCCTGTGTGGGAAAGTCCACCTGTCTGGTCTAATCTAATCATGTTTATTTATATAGCCCTTTTATACAAACATGTCTCAAAGGGCTTTACATACCATCATATATACATACTACATCATATACATCATCATATTCTATCTACATTATATAATACATCATATACTAAGTACATCATATACATCATCATATACTAACTACATTATATAATACATCATATACGTCATATACTAAGTACATCATATACCATACTGCACACCTATGGGCAATTTAGAGTCTTCAGTTCACCTGACCTGCATGTCTTTGGACTGTGGGAGGAAACCCACGCGAACACGGGGAGAACATGCAAACTCCACACAGAAAGGACCGGGGCTGAGATTCGAACCCACGACCTTCTTGCTGTGAGGCAACAGTGCTAACCACTGAGCCACCGTGGCACTCCAAGTATGCTAAAACAAACACTGATGACTATTTTCATAACGTTTTTGACCCAGATCATCCCCACCTACAGTGAATTTGTAGCAATACCTTTATTCAAATTCAAATTCAAATAGCTTCCTGCGTGGTAAGGCACAAACAGCACATTCAGTCGTCAGCAATCACAAACATTATACAAGAACAACATAATAGATAAATATACATTGGGTGTGCTTGTTGGTGTATGTCAGTGTTAGTGTGTATCAGTACATAAAAAGAGAAACATGAGCTAAGAGACATAAGAGAAGATAAAAAGGACAATAGTCATCATAAAAAGTGTGTCATCTGTGTCCATCTATGTGTGTGCTTGGTATGTATGTATGCAAAGTGTATGTGGATTAGGGTTAGACAAATTGCCAATATATTGGGCTTTTATTAAATATCAGATATCGGCCAGTCAATGTTGTCCACCTCCGATTCGATGGAGGTTCCTCCCTGACCAGTCTGAAAAACCTGCAATGAAATCTTATTTTCTTCGCACATTTAATATTTTCATTTTGATTGTTCAAAATTTTTGTTAATTAATTCTTCATTTAGTTTCCCCTACCACTGAATAGGTGGGGTGGGTCACCCTGCCTTAAAGAGCTGCTAACCCCCCCAAACATGTCATTAGTCTGAGTTTTAGTGTCCCATGGTCTAAATGCTGTTTCAGGGGCTTTAAGTTTCCACCCAGGAAAGAATAAAAAATCTTGGGAAAACACTGAATTCTTGGAATTTTTGGGGGCATAAAAATTGTCCAAATTAAAGATATTGAATGTGAGTATCAACCCTCAAAAACCCCCATTGATTGAAACCTAAAGTGGATATATGTTTGTTTAATGTGCATATATGTGTTTGACATGTATGCACTGTATTATTATTATCCAAGCCTCCCTTTTTGACCTCCAGAGGGCGACAACACAATAACCCTGTGCTCCTGTACCTTGTGCTTGTGAGATGTGGAACAAAATGTCCAGAACACAGTGTACCACTCATCCCCAAGCCTCCATCCGAGACTCCATCCGGCTCTTCCTCCACATCCAAGCATAGGTCCAAAGTCATCTGGTGATCGGCGAACTGCTGAACCTTCTGTCCCTCAGCTTGGCACTCTCTTTATTCATTCATTCATCTTTAATACATTTGATCTTTTGAATGTAAAAATGCCATATCATTGAGGTTTGGAGCTGTGCAGGGTGGAATCTGGGATTAATTCTGCACATCTGCATTTTGATTCCTTGGCCATGCAGGAACAAGACCATTCCCTCACAGATACAATGAATGTTTTGGTCAAGTTCAAGCTGAGCCTGTGGACAACAAGAAGGCTTAAGCATAGTAAAACCAATTCAACCTCTTTTATAGAAGCAGACCTCCCTACCACACAGCAACGGGGAGGGAACCGCTGTGTGGGGATGGAGGTGTAGGATGAATCAGTATTATCCACGTGTACATGTGAAACCAGAACTTGGTAAACACTCAGAGGCCAGTGCAGCCATACTTTACAGTCATAATAGAGATCCTCTTCCATACAACGTCATAGTCATTGATAATTTCATGTGGAGGGTCTTTGCAGATCTGTGATCGTCATTCATCCCTCCACCACCCACCCATATTCATTGGCGTCGACGTGATTCTCATCCAATCGAAAGCCTGTTGTTCACCTCCTGTGGCGACTTGGATTGGAGAGCGACATTTCACCACGTGACCTGTATGTGTGGCCCCGGGGTTTATGAGGCTGATGCATGTGTAAATGCTGTCTGGACAGAAGAGGCTAAGGCAACTGTGAGCTGATTGAGGCAAGGTCATAATCTGTGTAAACATAACCCACCTAGATTTCTGCTCAATCTTTCAATTTATCTGACCGTGTAAACACCTTATTTTATTTGGTTTTTTTTAAAAGGGCTGCATGTGTCAAAAGGGTCACAGAGGAAGTTGACCCGGCTGCAGCATATTTGTTTATACAAATGAAAACACGACAACAGGAATATGTCATATGCTCATGCTGTGTGAGTAACGCTTGCAACAAAGGGTTCTGTAAGTGAATCAACGCGATCAACAAAGAATAGGCCTACCAAAAAGCACCAGACACACTGTTAGATGCTGCTGAGACACACTCCCAACTGTACAACAACGTGACAGATTGGAGTCTTGGTTCTTTGGTTTCTAGCTTTGGGAGAAACAGGTTGTCCACAAATACTGGGAAGTTCTGGGGAAAAAAACATCTCAAAGGTGGAGGCTTAGAGGATTCACCTGCTTATTTAACAAGTACATTGTCTTTTTGAGAAATGCTGCCTTTCCCCTCTTTAACCAAGTGCAAAATGGATGACACATGAATATACAATAATGTGATGACATTTGCCACCATAAATTGGAATAGTAATACGCATGGCCAAAAATGTGTTGGACACATTCACCCCACTGTCATCAGTTGAGATCTACAAGTCAAGGTTGTTGGAGGGCGGGC
>OMLI01101955.1:0-10532 GCA_900302605.1 Rondeletia loricata
AAAAGAACAATGACATAAATAATAAATAATAAAACGATATGGAAGGAGGAGCGACTTGGGAAATCACGTCGCAGGAATCCTCTCGTTGCTTTGAAAGACTGTGTGTTCTCCTTTTCCGCTCCGGAGATTTACTTACAAGTGATGGTGGTGATTTGGCGACCTCTATGCGAAAGGAGATAGACTCCACTCAGAGGACATTTGTTTTCTTTATTTCTTTATCGCCCCCCACCAGTGAGACGGAGGAGGAGGACTTCGTTTTTTTTTTTTATGTTATTTTCTATAGTTTGAACTTCTGGGTTTGGTAAGGTTTTGGTTTGATGGCAGATAGATGTTACTGGTTAGCATTTCTTTCCCCGTCAGTGTGTCATGGTTTTGGTCTGTATCTATAGCCGAGCATGCTTTTCTTTGCTAATGTCCAAATGGGTATTCAGGGAAGGGTGAGGTCCGGGGAGGGAAAGGGGTTAATGTAGTCACACATATGTAGCAGCGTCTTGCTTTTTAAATGGTGGCGAAGGATGAGATTGCGGTAGCGTGGGATTTTATACCCGTTGTGTTTTCCCTTTTATCCTTTTATCTTTTCTTTCTTGTGGACTTTCTTTATTTTCCCCCTTCTGGTACTGTTCAGCACCCAAAAAGCATTGAAAGCAGCACCTAGTATTTGACATAAATGGATATATACATATATATATACTATATCTATAGATATATAAATATTTGTAGTGTTTGGCTAAATGCGATTGTGGCTGGTCCCATTTTGCAGCAGTACCATAAGTGAAAGACATGAAAGACAAGAGCAGAAATGGATTCTAGACAGGGGAACCTAACATCAGTGTCCACATGTCATAAAACATTATGGCAGACTATATTATTCCATTGTCTAGTAATGAAATAATGAGACACAACTACATATGAATATATATACATGCATACTATGACTACATATCCATAAATACTATGAAAATATTCATAGTATGTAGATATTAGAACATAGATTGATATTTACTCTCATGCACTTGTGTATATATGCATATGATGTATGTATATATGCATTGTGTGTGTGTGTGTTTATGCATTACACAATGGCATACTTGAAAGAAGCTACTCCGTTTGCACTTTGCAGAGGCCTTTGGTTCAGAAGTTTAGAGGCAAATGTTTGTCACGTTTTTATGGCCTTTTCACAGACGAATGACAGATTGTTAAAGATACTTCAAATGAAAGTGGGAGCTGGCTGGTTTTAGGTTTGATCTTCTCAGTTAGGATTGAGCTAGCAGCAACAACAAAAAAAAGGTTTTCACAAGTCGGCAGCCCTTATTGAAGGATTTCACTGTCGTGCATTTAAGCAGCGATTTGTCAGATGCATCTAGACACCTTCACTTGATATAATTGAAATTATTCATACACACCTTCAATTTGCTTCTTGGTTTTCACACATTTTCCTTATCCTCCCCTTTGGAGAGAAGAATATAATTTTCGTTACTTTGCTGCTATCCTAGAAAACATTTAGTTTCTTCCCGCTCCTGTAGGTGTTTTGCACTTTATGCTTATCTGGTCTTATTGCACCGTCTGAATTGTCACTTTCTTTGTAGATGGTGTCTGTGATTTGCCTCTAAGCGGTATGAATCTTGTGCCTCTTCAAAAAAAAAAAAAAACTCCTCCCCTTTTCTGTTGTGCGGTGCATAACTCCGAAACCGACACGTGAACCGGTGTGTCTTCCCCTTCTGGTTCAAAGCGGCCCTCAAAATAACACTTCTTCAGCAAATCCTCATAGAGCTCTGCCCTTTTTGTGGACTAGAGAGACTATCCAAACCTGAACGGTATACATACATGCATATATATATTTTATATGTTCAAATTTAGAGGTGCAAATACGGAGGAGCTATGGATGTTCAGTATATTATTCCTCGGAGTAGAGCATAGAGGAAACGGTTTGAAATAGGTGGGATGAGTTCAGGGTTGCCGAGGGGCTCGTTGTGTAACTTTTTATTGGGAATGGTAAAAGAGAAGCTGATTGCAGGGTGGAATGGGAGAGATTTCAAATCAGCAGTGATTGATTACTTTGCCGGCAAGGTCAGTCAGATCACACAACCTTTTATTCTAAAACGATGACAATGCAAACCCCAAATAGTTAGCAATGATACCTACTTGAAAATATAAAGACAAAAACAGCTAAGATATTGGCCCGTGTTACAGTTTTTGTACATAGTTACATATTTAAGGTTTTATACGTATTTCTACTGGGTTAGTTCTTTTACTTCCCCAACTTGAAGCACTTTTGTTCACTGTACCTCTGGCTGTGTGTGTGTGTGTGTGTGTGCGAATGTTTTGTTTCTTCTCCTCAGTAAATGTTTTTTTTTCCTCTTTTAGTTTTGAGGTGTTTTTATTTGTCCTACCGTTTCTTTTGCAGCTGTTAGGTTTTCCTGTCTCTCCCAGTAATCTGTGAGGTCGAGAGCCAGGTTAGTTTGTTTTAAAGTGATTTATCCCTGTTTAGTTTTTCTGTTAGCTTGTTTATTTAGTTTGTGTGGTGAGAGCCCGTTAGAGGGCCGGTGGCTAGGTCTCTGCTGAGCCATGTAGACGTCGAGGGCGAGCTGGAATCTCCCACCATGTCGCAGGGAGAGCCTTTACCAAGACCCTTTCACCACCACAGTCCGTTTCTCCTGTATAGAGGGCTTTCAGGTGACGTAGCGCACCCTCTGGCAGCCATATTGGAGGTCCTCAGCTCTTGGTCAACAGTGGCTGTGAACAGCTGGTTGCGTTTCTAAACATACAACTTTGCTGTCTCAACAGAATTCAGCATGGTTCATTTCTGTGCTGTTTTTGACTGAGAACAGATAATTTCATCACTGATATTATATATCTGATCGATTTTGTGTTATGGTAATCTCAGCTTGTTAGCTAGCTAACCATCACTGTCTTGTGTAAACGCATCTGATTTGCACACCAGCTAACGCGTCTAGTGGAAGCTAGCGTTGGTGTCTAGTATGTTAACATTAACATTGGTTGCTTTGTTAAATTAACCTGCTGGCTAGTTAACTAGCTAACAAAGCCAAAAAACAACCGTTTGTTTTGGTTAACTTGGTTAACTCTCAAGCTACAACTCCTAGTGCTTTGGAGTAGAGACTAGCACCAACGAGGCTACGGCTAAAGACAAGATAGTTTAGTTTCCTGTGTTAAAGTAACCTAAGTTTACAAATCTACCTTAACAGACTGTTCACTTTTACCTAGAAAGTTACTGAATTGACTTAGACGTCACCCACACCTCAACAATCCTTTAAAGGTATCTCCCTTTCTAGCCAGTTATGTATTTCGCCATTGTCAGCGCACAGCCAGTTCTCCAACGGACCTCCATGATGGCGCCAGCCGTGGTTGCTGGGAGATTTGTGAAGCAACTGCAGAGCCTCTACACGCTCCCTTAAATCAGTTGATATCAGTAAACTAAGAAAAAGCAGTTGCCAGTGTCACTGCCGGTGTGTACCAAATAAGAACCCGGTTCTATCGAATGCATCAGTGTCGCGCGTCAGTCGGCAGGCAGGACGCCAGGGATCATGTTCGATACGAGCGTCTCCCGGAGGTTCGACTGCTATACCAAATTAAAGACGAGAAATCCTGTCCAGACATTGTCTTTCTGTAGAACGTTTCGATTCTATGAACTTCAACAACGTCAAAAGCAGCCTGCAAGGAAAAATGTAGATATTTGCTGCTGAAAACTGTTTACTTTTTTTATTACTTTTCGTGACACTGGCTACAAACCTTTTGAGCTCTGTTCCTCTCTAGATGTAATCGAAAGGATGTTGATCAAAGGCAAGATGGGTATACAAAGGAAAAGACTGTAAAAGTTATTTTCTTAGGACTGTTAAAATACAGTATAAGGTCTAAAAGCATGTTGTATTTATAATGGCTATATGTCGTGCCTGTTTTATTATTATTTTTCCTTACTTCAAAGCGAAACTATTATGCTTTTTATTTGACTACATTGCTTTGCATTCTGTCTTAGTAAAACCATGTCACATATGTCTGTTTTCACTCTAATGTAAACTATCGGATATCACAATAAATTTTCAATGGCATTCAGTTGTGGATTGTGTGACCGTGTCGTTCATTTTTGGGTCGAGGCTTATGTTGGGAAGCTACGGGCAGTTAAAATGTTTTGTTCTTTTTAGTATATCTGATTTTACAACAGATGCAGGGTTGCACCAGATTTTTTATTTTATTTTTTTGCCCAGTCACATGTTACAAAATATGCTTGAAGAGGTTAGGAGTATCACAGCCGTATGAGAATTCTAGTTTATATGAAATATCTCATGTAGATTCCTGAGTAGTTTCTTTTGTAATAACCTCAAGTGAAAATCCAAAAAGGTTAATCTAGTCTAAACTTGATTAAATATAATAAAATGTTTCTTATATACAGACTAGTGTTTTAACTTTCGTACCTTGATATGTTTCGACTGCTGAATTCCTGCAGTCTTCCTCAGAAGAGTCTCATGATGTTACTGTGACATTTCCTGTCAGCTGATTTATGCAGATTTGGACAGGTTTGCATCATGTGACTCTTATGAGGCAGACTGCAGGAATTCAGCAGTCAAAACATGTCAAGGTACGAAAGTTAAAACACTAGTCTGTATATAAGAAACATTTTATTATATTTAACCTCAAGTGAAGTCAGCCTTTTAGAGCTTGAGGGTCATGCAGAATATTTGTCAAGAGATTTCAGGTTTTTCAGTATGCTCAAAAAGTCACAATTATATATTTCTGTATATTAAAAAATTTTGAAACAGTTTGCAGCGTTTTTTGAGTATCGCATGCTAGTTGCAATTGAGTGATACTGAGGTTTTCACCACTTTGCATTACTTTCTGTAAAAAAAAATTGGTTATAAATTTGGTTACATATTTTCTATATATTGCATATACAAAGGATTTGTGTTATGCAAACATACCTGTTGCTGTGGCTCACAAACAAAATCTGTATTTGTATGTATTTGCAAAATAAACTAAGAATCCATGGCCTTGACATGCATTTCATGGCACGTAATAACCAAGAAAGTCCAACAACTGCACACAATTTATATTTTTCCACATTGCTGTGAAAGCCATAACACAAATGGAAAGCCACACGGTAAAGTACAGATAACATTTCAATCAATCAGAAAATAACATAAACCATAAAGAACATTGAATGTGTATCAGTATATCAGTGTGTTGCACGTATCATTCATCATGATTGTTCAGTTGTCATGTCTGAGGTTTCACTGTTTGTACATTTCACCACCAGTATCCTGTGTTACTTCAGCAGCACAGAGTTTATAAAAGGAACTTGACTGTGGCGGTTGTGATATCTGTAAAACGTGATGAAATGAGCCTGGGCGTATACCACAGAGGCTAAACATCTCATGAAATATCATAAGCATACATATGTAAAACAATTGCATTCATTACTGAAGCATGAAATTCACTTGTTGCCTTGTTGATGTGCGAGTCCGAGACAGAAGTGGTATACGATAGAGTACAATATTGACATTGATTTCTTATTTTAGGTTTTAATATGATCATAATAAAAAAAACATACTAGTCTACATAACTGGTAAGATGTCAGGCTTGCAGACTGTCAGGGAATTAGTCATTATAAAAGAGAAGAGGCCTGTTGGTCACTACTGTAGACTTCTGTCATTCAAGGAATTTCTTTCTCAAATCTGTGGTCCAGTGTTTCAATAACTGGAAGTATGTAATTAAATGAAATCACTTAAGTTAAAACATATCTGTTCATTATATACAACTGCCTGTAAGTGCCACTTAAACATCAGTTCTTTTCAGGAACAGATCCTACAAACAATAATGCTCTGAACATGCTTCATATGACTCACTTCACATGGAGAGCCATGTGGCCTTGTGGCTCTCATCTTAAGTAAGTTTTCGGCCTAAATTAACATTCATTTTGCGTTTTTTATTGCCAATGAGTGAATTCTCCGTAACTAATGAGACCTAATGACACCAGCCTTGTCTCTCTCTGTTCAGCCGTTCAGTCTCTGTATGAGCAGGAATGTGGAGGAGTCGGGCCGACCTTTCGCGGCAAATTTACCGGATGTGACGTTATGCGCGTTCCCGAGCCTGCCTCTCACACACACACACACACACAGGGCATGCACGAGCCAGGAGCACGTGTAAGAGACTGACTGCAGTTCCCCTAACGGCCACTGTCATACACTGTGTCAGTAAGAGTAACAACTTACATATAGGGCCTTTAACTGACAAATAGAAAATGTTCAGTCTCCATTGGTGATTATATTTCCCCTGCTTTGTTGATTATATGTGGTGTGCCTCAAGGCTCAATCCTTGGGCAGATTTTGCTTTCTTCATAAATACATAAATAATAGCATAAATGATGACCATACTCCATCATTTATCATTTATTCTCTTCTATGCTGATGATACTCAGCTGTATCTCTTGGTTAAACCTCCCTGTAGGTTGGCGATATTACATCACTGTCCAGCTGATAAAAACCTACCTCAACTAAATTCAGGTATCCTTGTTATTGGCTTTAACACATCTCTAAATTCAGCTGTCTCTTGGTCCTTTAACTCTTTATGTTAAGCCTCTCTCAAAGAATTTAAGAGTTAAGAGTTTGGTCTTTTAATAATACTGAGAGAATTATACACGCCCTTGATGTATATCTACCGTAATGCTGTGTTCTACTTTCTCAATTGACAAATAGAGGCACAGCTCCAGATTACCCAGAATTCTGCAGCTAGGTTATTGAAAAATACTGAACAAGTCATGGGTGAATATTACCCCTACTTCACTACACTGGTGGCCTGTTAGTTTTAGAACCGATTATCATATTCCATTGATTATTTTTAAAGCTTGGCTAGGTCTGGCCCCTACAGTAGCTACTTCTCCAGTCTTATAATGCCCTACACTGGTTCCTAACATACAGCGAGCGAGCGAATGCCTGACAATATCACTTTGGAAAACATTTATCCGGAGTGTTGCTGCGGTACAAAATGGGAATCAATCCGCTTTTATTGTGGGCATTAACTTTATTTTGCACTCTTGTCCTGTGCCTTTTTCCCATTTTTTTCACGAAAACAAGCAAGTATCTAAACCCTAACTAGAAAAACATTTTATAGTTTGTAAAACAGAACTGTATCATAATGCAATCTAATCTGACAAATTTACCAATTCTGATTTAATTTACAGCATAAATTATTTAGTGGCATAGGTCTACCTGCAAGTTAAGTCCAGTTTTCCACCAATAGCCACAGTTTTCTAGGCGGGGTAAACCTGCAAAAATAGAGACAATGCAACAGATTTTTGAGGCCAGAACAACTTGGCTTGCTGCGTTCGCCGTCAATGTGGATTGCTTCATTGAAACTACTGGCTGCTATTTTCTTGTTGTGCTATTCTGCTCACGCAAAACGCTGTATGTTAGGAACCAGTGTTATAAGGCGGAGCACAGCCTGAGATCTTCAAGCAAGGCCTTCCTGGCCAGTTCCAAGTCTGGGCTAAAGACCAAAGGTGATCAGGTCTTTGTCATCCAGGCCCCGAGGCTTTGAAACAGCCTGCAACTTTGGCTGATGACATCATCTTTCTTCACATCTTCAAATACAGTTTTACAGACAGGACTTTATCTAATTGGTTTTCACCTATTTCATTTTTTTGTACTCCCCTGTTTACATTTTTTTTTTGTTTCATGTCTGACATTTTTGGTGTTTATTTTACTGGCTTTTATTTATTAGTTTTATTGTTAGTAAAGGTTTTTTTTATTGTTATTAAAAAGTTACACTACACTGCTTTGAAAAGTGCTGTATAAAAAGCTTACATTATTATTATTAATGTTGTTGTTTCACTGGGCATAATAGAGCTGTGTATCATCAGTATAGTAATTTAAAGAGATATTATGTCTATGAATTATATGACCAACTGTCAGACCCGGGATAGTATTCCACGGCTAAACTGATGAGGACACAGAGCAACCCAAGCAAACAGAGAACTTCCTCTTTGGGAGATATGATAGCAGCGTTTGTACTTCCCTAAACATCCGATCAGCCGTGTCAAAGGCAGCGCTAAGATCAAGTAGAACAAGAGTATCTGCTGTTTAACATAATTTGTAACTCTATAAAGCAGTTTATATACCATTTTTTGAATTAGAACCAGCAATTCTTCAAATAAATTATTAGAATTTTTTGCAAACATAATACTCTTACCACAAGAAATACAATTGTCAGAGTTTATATTTTGATCTCATGTGAAGACTGTGGTGACCGGGGGTGATGACTGAATCTCACCTCCAATTCCCCAGGAGCCTGTGAATCTGTTCTCACACCATTGCTATAATTTATACTAATTTATGAATTTTGAGAATAATTTCTCATTGTTTATATGAGGTGTATATGAAAAAAAGGAGCTTGGCAAGGCTCGGTCTTAAGGTTTAGGGAGTTCACACTAAATTGGCATAATGAAGGGGAGACAGGTACTTGTTTGGCAAAGCAGCTGCTAAGAGGTTTTTGGCAGTCTTCTCCCATCTCCTTTTCTTCTCGTCTGAGTTGTTTTTGTGCTTTGTACAAATCAATCCAAAACAGAAATACAGATGCATTATCCATACATATTCCATTATCTTTTGAAAGATATGGGTTTGAAAAGCCTTCTTGCCACGCAACATTTCAGAGATAACAAAAACCAAAATATAAAAGATCAATTTCAGTAAAGAGGTACCAGAGGTCACATCAATAGAGCATTTTAGTCAGTGTTATAAATCCATTAATCCTATTGACAGATCACACACTTCAGATAAGTATCTAAACCTTGTAACTTCTGATTAAAATTGAACTACTGGGCTCGCCATTACCTGGGGCGAGTTGCCATTCAGTCCTCAGTCTTGTTTACTGATAAGGCGAAGGCAACCAGCTTCAAACCCGTGACTCTAGCAGGGTGAGGTCACTGAAAGCAACAGATGGGCATCTGTTGCATCGGCAATCAACACATCAGGCGACCATAAGGACGGTCCAGCATCTTTCTATTGTCCAGAATGATGGAATATGCCCTGAGGAGACCCGTTGCAAATTAGCATTGAAATTGATTTGAGATGTGAGCATATGGCAAATCCATTTGAAACGACAGCTTTCACCATGGGAAGCTATGAAACACGTTTAAGTTAATCTCTCTTTGTGTATTTGTCAAAAACTGGCAAGTTTTACTGTGTCAAGGGCAAAGAAAATTAAAATTGCAGTTTATATTAATGCGATTTCCAAATTGCAAGAGGCTGCATGTTTGCTCAGTGTTCCACACAGCCTCCTGAACAAGGTATGGTGGTGCTGTGCAGAATCTCTCATTATATTCTTACAACACAAATCCTAAGCATTAAAATCTAATTTCCCCACATATTGTTTTTTTTTGTTTGAGGGCTGAAAAACAAATTATGCAGAGAAAGCTGTGTATCATAATTGCAATGTTGAACAACAAATCGCCATGTGACTTAACCAATATTGTGCAGCCGCAGCAATTCAAAGTTCGCTGAGTTAAGAGCCACGTTGCTAACTTCTGCTGATGAGATAAAAGATATGCAGGAAATGGTAAACAGATGTAAACACAGGTTCTTACAACTCTGAACTTGAATGTGTGTTGTAACTGTAACTGCCAATGCATTCGCAGGTCTATTAATAGGCCTAGGAATAGGCAATTTTTGCTGAAAGATGACCAGAAGTGCTGTAGTTAAACGCTAGCACAGATAATTAGATGTGAACCATTTGATAAAGGATATACTATATATTTATTGTAACATACAGTATATGGAATGGAGTTGTTATGGCATTGCAGAGTTAGTAGATTTTTTGTTCTGTCTACAGTGCTACATCCCAGCAAACAAGCCCCTGCGGGGCCACCGTGGGGTTTTGCGGTAGTTTGCTTCCGGGGACCGAATCATCGTGTTTGTATGTTATTGCGCGTGTAAGAAACGACCTGCTGATTGGTCCAAATGTCCACACCCACTCCTGAAGCCGGCTGAATAGGGGATGAAGAAAATAGTACCTTTACCAATCATTGTAAACAGATGAAAAAAATGCTGAATCGGGTTTTGTTATTTTATACATTGGCATTTGTTCGCGTTCGTTTGTGTGCTAAGTGTGACTTTGAGACCTGTTTCGCCGTGCAATGCAAGTCTATGGGGGAGAGGAAAAAACACTATTTTGGATTATCAAGTTTGAATCTACGGAGCAACTATTGAAGATATCTCGCCAATATTTGGAGTTACATCATGGCAAGGTAACTACACAACCCAAACCTCTACCAAACTTTAATGATGCTTTAAACGTCTTCCCAAATACACAAGGTGACACATGCCAGCCAAAACAGCAGGTTATAATCTAAAGGTTACACATGAAACAGCATAGATAATCAGGTGCCCTGTACCATTCTGCCTGAAAACAAATCAGGAGGAAACAAAGAATACTCGCATTTTTTCTGCTCTTCACAGATTACAATCACACTACAAAGAATTATCTACAACTGATCTGCTCTGCAAATACGAGGGCTCAAGAAAACAAAG
>OMLI01101958.1:1779-21316 GCA_900302605.1 Rondeletia loricata
TCACCTCACCCGTTTCTTATATCACTGTCACTGCCTATAATACTGTCCATTACATTGTTTGTCCCGGCACACATTGCACGCTGAGCCGTCCCGGTGGGGGATCCCTCTTTGACTTGGCCCGCCCAAGGTTTCTTAAATTTTTTCCCTACTAAGGTTTTCTTGGAAGTTTTTCCTTGTTTGCTTCGAGGGTCTAAGGTTGCTGGTGCCGCAGGTTAGGCATTGTAGAATAGGTAGGCTTGCTATGTCCTGCTAACATTTTCTACTGTGTGTCTTGTGCTTTGTTCTGCTGCACTGTGTTAGTCTTTCATCATTTTATAACTCTACTGATTGTTGCTTAGTTAGATCTAGTTTGACTCATTTTCTGTAAAGTCCTTTGAGACATGCTTGTGATAAAGGGCTATATAAATAAATTAACTTGAACTTGACATATTGAGCACAAGGCGGTAAGTAAAACAAAATAACAAACTGAATTACTAATACCGCATAAAAAATGTACCAGTGCTACACAGAAGCTTCACCAACACCAAGCAGCAGTATGTGTACAGGCTACTGTTTGCTGCGTTTGGTGGATTCGTTGATAGCTGTGCAGTGATGAGATCCTGCTTGAACTACTACAAACCTCTATTAGTATTGTATAATGTGCTGTACTGACATGTTGTCATTTTGTAAGAGTAGTTGTCACTTTTTAAAAATCATATTTAATTTTGAAAAATAACAACAACAAAAAACCTTTATCTTCAACCATGTGTCCCTGCCACTGTCCAAGTTATACATCAAAGAGGCATACTCATTCCTTCAGTCTGGTTTCATGGAGAGTAGTTGGTGAGAGATGCTAGCAGATATCCACACTGGTTGTGCTATATTACATTGATACTGGCCTGGCGTCCTCATAACCTCATAGCATCTGCCACTATGCCAGTTGGAGGGGAACCTCGTTATCCCCCGCACCTCTGACATATTAGTATTCCACTCACACTGAGCAGTGCAGACCAATGTGTGTGAGACAACAGGCACATCCTAAAGGGGTCAACACCACTGAATATTAATTTAACTTGTAGGGCCACGGGGCCCACCTCCAACAAAGCTGGCTCATTTCAGATAATGGGAACATGTCTCTTTTCTAATCTTCTTCAGTGTTGTCTGCAGTGCAGCCGCCTACTGAAGTCAACATCCTCTTATATTATCCACCAATGAACCCAATATTTATGAATAATATCATAATGCCTTCATTAAGTGGAGGCTAAGATGTGCTATTCCTCTATAAGCATTGACATACAAGCCTAATTTCTTTGATGTTCTTGAAAATATTTCATATTTTGGAAAATGTCTACTATAATCCCTAATATGAGCCCTAAACCATGTGAAACACAATAATGTTGGTGTCTTGAAGCATAGTGACATCAATTAATCTTGGTTCTGGGTTCCAGCTCATTCAATGTTCTCATTTCCTGTGTCTACAAATTACAATTACAGCAACTACAGTTCACCAAGCCAAGCCAGTGTAGCTTCCGTCGTGTCTGACCTAGTTCCTAGGCTCGGTTGCCTCAGCGGCAGGACCCAGGTCAGCAACAAGTGACCTAGTGACAGCAGCTCTAAGAGAATGAAGGTCTTTTGACTGGTGCTTCAAAAAGTGTTTCCAGTGCCCATGGCAAAATGCGATCAAAGATTGATCCTTTACCTCACACTGGGGTAAGAGTGTTTGAGTATGGTACTGTGCTGAGTAGGATGCAATGTGTCATACTTTTTGTGTCTTTTCACATTTGTCTTTATGTGAATTTGTTGTGAATTTTAAGGAGATCAGTGACCAATTAAGGAGAACAATGACATGTGTTTGGAGCTCTCAATTGTAATTACCTTTGGACAGATAATCAAGTGATTACCACTGTAAACAATATCTCAATATATCAATACATTTGAATGTCCCTCTTAGTGCGACTAACATATAGCTGGCCCAAATGTCAAAATAAGTAACACGTGTAAGTCTATGGTGGCCTGTTGGATATAGCCGGTTTAGTCTTCTTGATTTTTGCTGTTTGTGTGATGTCATCAGCATATCTGATACTTTACAATGTTATATTGGTCAGCCTCACAGACAAAACAGGCGGTGAGCTTGAAACTAGCACTAAGCTAACTAACTAACTTAATGTACATATTTCTGTAAATATATTACTTACATCTGTAAATCTGATAACAGGAATAGCTAACAAAATGCACATTTGCACACCCTCCATTTTTTCTCTTATACTGGACTGTAAATCTGTAAACTGCAAACATCTGAAAATCTTTAAATCTGTCAATGGTCAACATGGGGTGAATTCTGTCTAGCCATCAGGAACTCTGTATTAGCATGATGATGTATTTTGAATTTGATGGTAATTTTATCATTTTAATTTAAAAAACCTTCTTATAGACTCAAGATATTTTTATTCTGCAGCTGAGTGATGAAGAAATCTAACTAATACCCAGTCCATACCTTTTCCAAAATAGTACTTGCCTCTAAATCCACAACCAGCCTAGCCGACTCTCTTCCTGTGGGTTAAGGAACTCTTTCCGATATTAGGCCTCCCTTTGCTCAATATCATTAATACCTCCCTCTCCTCTGGCATTGTGCCCTCCGCCTTTAAAGCAGCAGTGATTAGACCTCTACTCAAAAAAACCTAACCTTGATCCTGACGTCCTTAATAACTATAGACCTATTTCTAATCTCCCCTTTCTCTCTAAAGTCTTGGAAATAATACTATCCAATTAACTGACTATCTCTGCTGCAATAGTCTTTTTGAACCGTCTCTATCTGGCCTCAGGTCTCTCCATAGCACTGAGACTGCACTCACAAAGGTGGTAAATGACCTACCCCTTGCCTCAGATTCCGGGGGGGCGGGGTAGATAAACAAGTGAATGATTAAATCCATCCGGGACTCTTATCACATGGAGGACCTCATGCGAAAAAGGAACAAATGCATGCCACAGGTCTCTGTTGCTATGGAGACACAGACCATAACTCATGACAATATTTGTCCTCTCCTCAGCAAATTTAGAAGATAGTGTCACATAATACATTGACAACTCCAAGAGGAGATGTATGGGCAGCGTTGTGTGTGATATGTGATATGATCCTCTTTTCAGGATTTTCCTGTATATTTGTATTGATTATCTTGTATATTTCTGACCTTAAAAGACAAAAATATTTCAACATTGTAATCTGCTGCTATCCAAGATAGGCATTCTGGGATCATGTTCATGTAGTGATGCTAGAAGTTTGACTGAAATGAACAAAAGCCCTAAACACTGTAATCTTACTCTTTATTTTGTCACAATTGTATGTCAAATATATATACGTCTATATGACATATATTATATGACATATATAATTTCATTTCTTTACAATAGAGAAACAACATAGAGATGACACACTATTTTGGTTTCTAAGTAGAAGCTCTGTTTAAATAGTGGCATTTATTTTTTTCAATACACTTTTTAAATCAAGCTCCCACTCAAATCATCGTTTTGTTTTCCTTGTTGAATCACATTTATTCACAATGTGTGTTTGTGTTTGTCTCTTTTCTTTATAATTTGATGTCTTTAGTTGTATCAATATTTTCCCCCCCACTGCAGTTCAATCTGTTCATGTTCCTTCAAAAAACTATGGCCATCTGTGATTGGTCCGTATGATCACTCAGATGGTCCCACCTGCTAACCATCCTGTGCCACTAACAAACATATGCTGTTATTGGAAGCCATGTCTTTGAAGCTCTACAGATATAATCCAATCAGCTTGCAGGAGGTTTGGCACAAGCATTTCCAGTTCCTCTGCTGCTGGGTCCCTTGGCGGTCAAGGAGCAGTTTATGCCTCCATACACTAGGGATGTCTGACCTTGGCATTGTCCTTGGGTTTCTCTTTGGCCTGCTGCCTTCAAACCCCTGGCCCCATTAGCCAGTCTGGGTGAATATTGGATACTTTCCCCTTCTGACTCCAGCACAGTCACAGCCATAAGAGTGTTTGTGCCACCACAGAGGAGCTCAGTGTGTGACCCGGACACTGTCATGGGGCTGGAAAGGCTTTTGTGTTTCAACCCCTGTGCCAGTTCCACTGTAATTTCAATGGAGCAAGGTGTTTGTGTGGAGCTGGGATTCTTCTCGGACCCCAGTGTAGCAGTGGTAGTGGCAGGAGGGCTAACACTACTGGGCATAACGGCAGTCGCCAGCACAGTCTCACAGGTGGGGTTGGGAGGACTGCTAATGGACACCATGGTCTTTCTAGCCAGCATGGGGTGCCACTTGAGGAGTCCCTCTTGGTTCTGGTCACTCATGTCCACATGTCCCCCCTCTAGGTCACACGCTTGGAGAGAAGGGATGATGGGCACAGAACGAGTACGTAGAGAGGATGGAAGGAAGGTTGTTCCCTTGTCCAGGCGGGTGCAGGGGACCTCGGTCCATCCTTTCCTGGCTGTAAAGTGAGAGAGTGATGTCCTGCTGAGTAGGGCACCAACTCTTCCACTGGCAGATTCACACCTTTAGGGAATAGAAGGAATAGAAATGACAGGGTGAGAATGGAGAGAGCAAGTCGTAGGAATTGTGACCTTTTGTCCTAGGCACTTATTGCAAGTTTCTCATTTTCTAAGAGGAATAAGAGAGAAGCCCCTTTCACACATGAATCCTGTAACATTGCCGGATTCGTTTTTCAGATAAAGGTAGCAGTTCCTATTGTTCACACAAGACATGCCTTTCCGCCTTTTTAACGTAACGCAACCATTCACACAAAGCTGGCAATTCCGGTAAATTCCGCTGTTGTCATTTACCAGAAAATACGTTGACATTTTGCGCCAGTGTCACTGCAGTTTGAAAACATGGCGGGTGAAGACGCTTGACACAGTGATGTTGCCATTTATGCTACTCATGTGGAGCTCTCTTATTTCCACATCTGTCCAATTGGACATTTTTGCCAATCCTTCGTCAAAAAAGCTACAGCCCGGTTTGCATTTCCCTCCTCTTTACTCGTCATCTCCTTGAGAACTTTGTGATTGGCTCACAGTTGGACAACAGAGCGTCCTACGTCAGAGTGTCCTAACGTTGTGCGTGCTTGTGCCGGTAATGTTATGGCATTGTTCACACATACGGTCGATACGGAACTTTACCAGTAACGTTACAACGTCTTGAGCAGGGAAATTGCCGGAACTGATTTCATGGCATTTCGACACCGGCTCCATTCACACATGACCCCTGTGCCGTTAACGGAACAGGCTCATTCTCTTGAGATCGTTCTTTTACCAGTCCATCTCCCTCTCTGTTCATATACCCGGCCATCCCACAAAAAATTATCTGGCAACAGCAAAATTATTATTATTTTTTGGGTACTTTACATTCATAATCTTTGTGTAATTATTTATAATCCTCAGCATGAGCACCCTTTATTCTGGCTGCATAAATGTTTGAACTGAAAAATCCCTTCTCTCATGACTGTCTTATCAGAGATTTAAGGCTTTAGCATCAACGCTGCTGGATTCCTGACCCTGGCCTGTGTGGGTATGTGAAAAGCTACTGAGTAAATGCTTCATTGGATTGGTTTATATGTGCATGTGTGTGTGAATTTTGGTCTTTGAAATTAGACTCCTTATCATACAGTCAAACAGAACACACCTTGTTTGATGACAGGCTGAAACCCCTATGATGTGAGAGATGGCACATGTGAGAGAAAGAGAGAGAGAGAGAAAGAGAGAGATACTGTGCATGTGATCGTGTGTGCATGATAAAGGTGCAAATGAAGTATCTCAAAATAGTACTAGCAAGCTTGAAACACGTCACATACTGTATGAAAATGATAAAGCAGAACAGAGCAGGAAAACTTATCCAGGGTCAAGTGGGTACTAAATTTATATATGCATAGAATGAAATGATAATTCTGGTTATTTTCAACCTGGGACTTATTTTCCAAGTTTTTGCCATCATGATTTGATTGATTGTGTTCATAATGTCATCAATTACTTCATTATAAAGCTTCAGTTAGCCAGGAGCTCTGCTCTCTAATGCACACATACGGGGCCAACGGTTGAACCCAAAAAGCAATTAAATCATGTCCTTTCAACACAATAACACTCAGACTGCAGTTACACAAGTCTTTAAATAACTTATCACGACATTTCAGTTATAATAGCCTGTTTGATACTTTTTTAGTGTCGCTCATACAGTTCCTTATTTACTTCACTGGCTGCCGGTTTTCTGCTGTGTTCAAGTCATACCGGAAGAGGCGGAAGAACAGGCTTTTGTTGCTTCAGCTCAGAAGCGTTCTTAATGTGTTTTACTCGTTGGCTTATTTATGAATTAAAAATCAACCATAAACGAACTACAGCAGATATTTCTTGCTTTTCTTGGGTACGGTTGATTGTATTAGTGTAAATATAACTGATCATTTTGATATTTATTACCTTGGACTGCCGACTTTGGTGGATTCTCTGCTAGGTTTACCGCTTGTGTTGACACATTTCCTAAATTCGTGATGCCAGGTGGGAGATAACGGAGCCTGCAAAAACTTCCCACATATCCTACTTGTAATTATCATTAGGAGTAGCCCCAAAGGGATGCCAAATGGCTTTGATTCTGACGTGCCATTACTAGCGGCATACAAAACTACATACCAGCATTGTGTTGTAGCGTTCCGTTTCCAAACGGCTGCTCTGTGGTGGCTCAAACTTTCACCCACTATCCTTGGCCTTAGTATCATGAAGACAATCCCATCAAAGTTCCAATAAAGCCATTCGTTTTTCCAAAACGCAGCTTTAGGGAGCTGGGAGCTACAGCTAATGCTACCTCGCTGATGACGTCGCCTCTACGCTGCCGCATGCACAGGTCACGTAGCTCTATAGAATAAAGGTTCCTTGGCAATACTCTCTTGCAATTTATGCAAGAGGCTGATTCTTCCGTGCCTTCAGCCATTTAGAGACTTGAGAAACATTTGCAGAAGTCACTTCTTAACCCGCAAATTATTGTGCGTACCCCTTCTCTCTGACAGGTTTTGGTATATTGCCGAGGAACCTTTATTCTGAAGGGCTACGTGACCTGTGCGTGCGGTAGCATAGAGGCGACGTCATCAGCGAGGTAGCATTAGCTGTAGCTCCCAGCTCCCTAAAGCTGCGTTTTGGGAAAACTAAGGGCTTTATTGGAACTTTGATGGGATCATCTTCATCATACTAAGGCCAAGGATAATAGGTGACAGTTTGAGCCACGGAGCAGCCGTTTGGAAACCGAACGCTACAACACAATGCAGGTATGTAGTTTTGTATGCTGGACACTGGGACGCTAGTAATGGCACGTCAGAATCAAAGCCATCTAGCGTCCGTTTGGGGCTAACTAGGAGGTTGACGTGAACGGTTTTTCCCAGTCTGCAAATTGTATTTACAGAACATCCGATATGCATTGAACGCAGCATCAGAGTACTTAAGCGGTCTTGCTCATGCTAGTTAAATAACATATCTAGTACTGCAATACACGCAAGTGTCATTCAATGGACAATCAGAAATTGGATGTAGGAAGGACATGTTTTAATCACTTTTTGGGTTGAACCGTTGGCCCTGTATGTGTGTATTGGACAGCAGCGCTCCCGGCTAACTGAAGCTACGTCAAGCTCTATAGTGAAGTAAGTGATGAAACTGAACACAATCAATTGTCATGATGGCAAAAACTAGGAAAATAAGGTCCAGGAAGAAAATAACCATAATTATCCTTTAATATTGTTACTGAAGACTCAACTCATATTCAGAATCATCCCGGCACAGCCTTAGGAGACAGCCAGTTATTGTTATTGTCTTCAGAGACTGTTTGTAGCATAAACAAGTTTAAATAATTGAATTACTTTCCCGCTCCTCCCTCGGTATTAGAAGGAGAATACATGCTGGAGGTAAATCCGGCAGAACAAAACATATCTAAAAATAACAAATTTGCCTTCAATTCTTTCCTCATCTGTGATGGGTAAATATGTATTTCTGACAGTGGATAATGAAAATGACAATACTCTGCGGGGATTTGCTGTCACAAAATGGAAAACATGGAAGGGTGTTCTCATGCTTGTCTGCTATTCTCCCTTCTTTACTCATACACTTTCTACCCCACCTCTCTCTGTCTCTCTCTCCATATTTCCTTTGCTGCACTCTCATCCTCTTTGTACATGTACCATCTCTCTCCTTCCCTCACTGTCTCTCCTTTTTTCTCTCGCTCTCTTATCCGCCTCCCATTTCTCATTTCTAGAGACTAGAGGGTGTCTCCATGGCAACAAGGGAGAGGTGGGGGCTGGAGGAGGAGGAGGCTGTATTGCCGGTGTTGTATGGCTGTTAAGTCTAGAAATAGGTCATTTCAACCTCCGGAAGGCCAGCCGAAGCCATACTCGACTGATGGATCTGCAAAGGAATTATCAATAGCTAATGAGCTCCGAATTGTTTAACTATACAAATACAATCTTATCCCCACAAAAATGAGAAGCCCCTCTCATTACTACTCTCCCCCGAATACATGAAAAAGCTGTTTAATTGCTTATAGCTACAGATTTTGCCTTTGTGTTTTTAAAAAGGAATTCTCATTAGTTTCTCTGCTTGTTTGTTTGTTTGTTTGTCTCCCTCTCTCTCTCTGTGTGTGTGTGTGTGTGTGTGTATATATATATGTGAGTGTGTGTGTGTGTGTGTGTGCATGCGTGCGTGCGTGTGATAGAGAGAGATTGCTATGCTCCAGGAGGATCTCTCTGCACAACCATTTGAAAGAACTGCTGAGCTCCACAGAGCTCTGTTTAAAAGTGTAAATTATGGAAATAGGTCACATAAAGAGTTTGGCGGCTTGCAGTGTATCTTACAAGTCACTGTAATACTCAATCAGGTTGGCATGCTAATAGGAACATTGCTAGGGACTTTTAAGTGTATGGAATGCACGAGGGACACTACTGCTTTAATGACAGACATCTTTGATAACAGCGCCGTCGCTCAAGTTGCACACTCTGACAGCAAATTAGGCTGTTCCTGAGTCATATGCTAAATAGGAGTTCCTACTGATGCACGATTCTGCATAATATGTAAATACAACCTAATATCGTAATTCTATGGTACATTTTAAATATGTTTTCACTGTTACTTGTTAAAGTGGAAATGCTACTGGTACTATTTGACATTATGCATCATTCTACTTAAGAAAGCAAGCACATCAGCAAATATTGTGACAATGACAATGTAAGATAAAGACTTTCCAGCTTCAGTTTTCTTGTGCAAGAAGCAATAGATCTTATTTATATGCTGCACATCTTACCCAAAAGAAGGCAAAGGAAAAGCTTTTGCTGCACTGACAAGCTGATGTGAAATGATGGTCAACTTTGTCCTCACATGGATACTCCTCCCTCCTTCAGGACATTTGCCGGACATTCCTCTTTGATAATGTGTCAGGGAGGGTTTCACATCTGAATACTTTTCTGAACACTTGCCAGTGAGGATCATTAGAATGTAGTTTCAAATTGTGGAAGTTATCAGAACTGGTGAGAACTCTGGTGAGAACTCTGCCAACAGTCCTTCCTGCTTTTAATGCCTCCTGAAACAGGGCCAGTAGCTCTACTTTACTTATGATGGCCATAAAAATAGGCCAGTTCCACTGTCCTGACTTGCCATCGAGATGAACACGGGGAGAATTCAAGATGTTAAAACAACGCCTGAAATAAATCCTTTGCAATTTGTAGTCTTGTTGTAAAAGGTTTCAGTTCCACAATACTGCTCTATAGTCAACTTGGAAATGACAAAACATTTAATAAAACTATTTGTTTGATGTGTGGACCATGACGCTTTTACATAATGCTTGAGTTTTAGACAAATAAAATCAAACCATTCTGGACATCTTGGAATTTTGGAAAGCTTTGGCCCTGTATTTTCAGATTTTCCAGTAATTTTTCACCCTGATAAAACCAGGCAGATAAAAACACATTTTCTTTTACAGCAACAGCCTAGTGGAGTTGTTGCAGTGGGAAGATTACAGACATACAGACTCATATCGAGGACCCCCCCATATTTTGCAGTTGGGATCAAGTGTGTTCCACAAATTCATTGTGACGGTAGCAGTTGCGGGAGGGCACAGCAAATCTCATTTATTTCACTGGACCAGATTTCATAAGCGAGTTCATAGGATTTGAACGGAGAACTTTTGAGTCAAAAATAATTTTCTCTAACAATTATGCTACTGCCACTCCCATCTTAACCCCAGTCATCTGAACACTTTACTTGTCCAAACAACCTCCATTCCCGAGGGATTCTGTCAGGTAAGGTAAAGCTCTGTTTTGGATTGAGTATTCTAGGATTTAGGGATGTAGCGATACATTCAGCCAACAGTTTGGTTTGATACACAATGCACGGTTTGATATTGTCACCATATTTTCAACAAAATCTGAATGAAGACAATTATGATTTTAATTATTTCTGAGGGAAAACAAAACAAAAGAGCAACTCATAAACAGGGTGACTGCAGGTGACATTTTTTCAACTCCACAACTCGTTTGTATTGTGAAATGTCGTGTCACGAACTTTAGTTACATCCCTACTAGGATTCCTTTTCTAATGCAAATACATATTATTCTTTTATACTCTATGAACTAAATGAATGATTGACTACTATGATTAGGGGTACATGCTCATCTCTAGACTTTTAGCATTCACCTCGTGTGAATGTGTGTGAATGATCTGAATGATGGTGGTGGTCGGAGGGGCCGTTGGCGCAGATTGGCAGCCAGTCAGTCTGCCCCAGGGCAGCTGTGGCTACAGCTTACCACCACCGGTGTGAATGTAAATGAATGAATAATGGTTTCTGTAAGCGCTTTGAGCATCACACTGTGATGGAAAGGCGCTATATAAATCCAATATTATTATTATCTCTAGATCGTTGTGAACAAATGTAATTCTCCTTGAGTATAACATTTCCAGTTTACAAAATTACAAAAACAGACAGCAAGCCCTGCTCAAGTGTCCATGAGCAAGAGGCTCAATCCCTACCAGCACCATGGTCCTGTTCTGTATAGCTGATCCTTCTCTTTGACCTCCATGTGGAGGGGGCAAACAGAAAGAGAATTTCCTCTTCGGGGATCAAATGAGTATCACAAAAAAACTGAATAAGTCTCACCTTTTTATGGACTCCATATCTGTTGACTCAGCTTCCTGCAAGTGCTTGTAGACATGGCCAGCGACTCTGGATCCATCAATGAGATTGTGTTTCCCTCTGGAAATAGGCGGGGTCCTGAAGTAATTAGCCTCCCTCCGTTGTTGGGCAGGACTGAGTGAAAGGGAACCACTCCTGTAACCAGATTGGGAAGATTCCAGTAAGAAGGATGGATATCACAGTTTGTGGTCACTTCCAAGTTAACACACAATTTTATCAATAATAATAGCTGCATAAATCTAAACTGCACTCACCAATTCATTGTCTCATCTGTATCTCATCTCAGATATGTTGATGTGAAATGTTGTGGCCGTGTCAATGGATTCACCTATTTGTTTCCATTTGATATTTGAGTGAAATAGGACATTTTATTCCCCATTCTGTTTTCTCCGTACATAAATGACTTTGCTCCTGCAGTCAAAGCATTACGCTGGGGTATCCAGGTATGTGACAAGAATAATTAGTAATAAGTAATAAGTTTCAGACACTGCTAGCATTGGTCCATAAATGGTGTCATGAACATAAACTAAACTACAAATATTGACAAAAGCTGTCCAATTGTTTTTGGCACTTTGGACATGACGCTCATGACCCGTCACCCACCGCCCATTGAAAGGACAAATGTACGTTTCATACAATGTGCTTAAAGTTACACTTTTTTTTGTTCGGACTGGGACTCTGCTGTCAAAAAGGTCCGAATGTAAAATGTCTAGCAGAGTACCGATTCGGGGCTAATTAGTCACCAGAAACATAGTGCTTCCTGTCCCGTCGTGCTGTTTTTGTATTCTTCTTTTGTCTACTTTAAGCAGTCCTTGCACATCCGCTGCAGTGAAGCAATGGTGTGAAATGTAAATCTCAGCAAAGCACAGTTATGCTGCACTATAATAAAAACAAAGTACTCCTCACCTCAGCCTTCTGATGGATTCTGGCCCAACTTTCTTGATGTGAGTAGGCCTTATGAATGTTAAATAGGCTAAAAACTGGAGGCGTCTTGCAAGCCTGTGTGTGAGCCTCTCTCTACTTATTCAAGTAAGTACAGCTTTTGTATAGTCCCAGAGCGCATTTGTGACAATGATGTACACCCCTAAATAATCATCAGTTTATTTGAATATGATTTCAGCTCTCTGGCTCCCTAGTTCTCCCAGTTGGTTAAATCTCTTCTCTGAAGCGTATAGAAATGCTGGGTCACTTGATTTGAGTTAGCAACTGAACCGAACCGCAAAAATAGGTTGTAGCATATTACACGTACAACAATGTGCTTTATTAGAAAATGAGTATGTGTTGTCTTACGATCAAAAAAAGATCTAGCTATACGTATACTGTATCTCCGTGAGTAAAGCTGTTAGAGGAATTCTGTGAATTTTGAATAAAGACTTTTAGCATCCTGTGTCTTTTTTTTATTAAGATCGATTGGAAACGGGACCAATTAAAATATGCCTCTGTGGACAAAATCATCAGGCCTATGTGACTTGAATGTGACTGTTAAAGGTCCGGTAAAGAAAGGCAGCAGCATATTTCCACAACTAGCCAAAAATGCACTGTTTACTGATTTCAAGTGGGTAAAATGAAATCTAGGCGACTGATCAAATTCCCCAAATAGTACACATGTACAGCGTAAAAATTTAAACAATGATTGACTGTAGGTATGTTTGTTGGCAGTGATGATTATACTTTGACTTGAAAAGTGGCTTTTTTATGTGTGCCTTGACCAAGAACAGGCAGAAAGGAGCCAGGCTGGTCATATCAATCACTACATGTCAAACTCGAAAATAATTCATTCAAAAAGTTTTGTTTATACATTTTTGCCCACTGCTACATGTGTGTATCAAGCACTATGCAATGTAGAGAGAAAGCACGAGTACCTGCTGATATGACTCACAATGTAAATTCATAAACAGAAAATATAGATTTTTGGACTTTAGACTATCTGGTTTTCTGTTTTCTATGACTTCTTGATATTTCTTTCAGTGATTTATTTGACATGTCTCCTCAGGTCTATACTGTTCTAGAGAGTTCAGCAGGTTTTAGCAAAATCCTACTTCAGCAGATATGCATTCAAGCAAGTGAATCAGTCTGCACATATCCATGCCCAGTGATAAAACTAATGATGCACAGGCAACATTTTGAGGCAATATCGATGGGCCGTATTGGTAACAGTATATTTTCATGGCACATATATATTAACACCTTTACTATCAATTACAATCAGCATAAATCCTCTGTAACCATTCTACAAAAGAGCTGTTTATTTTGAGGTCTATATATTCTACCATATTGCAGGATGATTACATTTCTTACTTGGCTGCCTCGTCTTTCTGGATCTAGGCTGAAAAAAAAAAAAGACATACAAATAGGCCTGGAAATAAGAGGATGTCACATTTTCACCTGAAGCGTTTCCCTTTAGACAGTGCTCTGCTGAGACTAGGAGGGGCTACTGTTGATGTGCCTGGCGCCATGCTGCCACCCTTAACAGAGGATCCATGATAATTGCAGCTCTGTAAAAGGGGAAAAGAGAAGTGCGTGAGCGGTATAAAACAACACATGGTAAATGTGGCTCCAGAATGACAGGACAGTGCACAGTGGTGTCATAGTTAACCTCTCACATAGTCAGTATCCTCATTACTACACTCACGCTGTGCAAAAGACTCTGCCAATTAAGATTCCTTATTCCAGCCTGTGCTTCCTAACAATGAGAACAATGAGATATCACTCAAGATCGCACTTTTTTGTCCCCCACTTTTTGTAAACTTGACAAATTTTACCCAGTTTTTCTTTCCTGTCTGGCCAGAGAATGTGTTTGACAAAAAACAAACAAAGCAAAACTGAACATATGAGATATTTAGGACCAAGTGTTATGACCTAAGTCAAAAACAAGGGTCCAAATCCTGTAATACGTTCTGTAAGTCAACAAAGGAATACAAGCTTCCCACAGTGTGTCATACATAATGCTGGGGATATATGGCTTGGCACCAACAGTCCCCAGCTAGGTTGGAGATGTTCTCTCAGTGACATACGGAGACCCCTTTTTATTTAAAACAGCAGATTAGGAGAGGACGCTTTGTGAATAAACTCCCTGCTAGCCTTCACAGCACTCCAGCTGCACTCAATAATTAATCCCACATAAGATTACATTAATGGTTTCCTAAAGAATTCCCCCCCCACTCGATTCTTTCCCCTTTTCCTTATCAAATTTAACACCATTATCTTACAACAGGCCCCAGACAGAGATTTGGCATACAGTACAGAGCGACCATGAATGCCCCTAAAAGCCCCTGTGAAGTGACGAGATAATGCTGTTATTCTAGTTACAGTAGCTCCTGTGCTGCCCTTTCTCTCTGTCTGATTGTACATCATTAAAGCAATTGGATGTGACTTAGAGCTGGTTCAGGGCTCTCATCCCTGATAAGCCTCTTTCTCTCCCTTACACCCCTGACTCCCAGAGGGAGCTGTTACTGCTGTTCACTAGTCGTGCAGGAAAATTTTGGCCACCCTCTCATGTACCCTGCGGGGGAGAACGCCTCACTTTCTGGAACAATTGCCGTGGCAAACTTTGTTTGAGAAACCTGGAGGATGATATCTATGTCAGGGTTAAAATAAATAGCTTGTTGTAGACAATGGCAGACCTGCATAGCATAACCCATTTCCCCTTCTCTATCTCCTTTTTGTCTTGTTTTATGCCACTTGTGAAAAGTCTTGGATAAACAGAATGCAAATTGGATTTATTGCAAGAGTAGAGGGCGGGAAAATACAGGAGCTGGACAAAATAACAGAAAAACCTAACTATATATTGACTATCAAGTAACTAATAAGGAGTAGGGCAAATCTTTGCCTTCAGAACTGCTTCAATCCTCCTTAGATTGCTATCATACAAGTCCTGAACTGTGTGTAGTGGGATATTGGACCTTGAATCGGCAGCAGTAACCGCCAAATGGAAATCAATTGTTTTAGAATTATGCATTGACATGTAAATTAGCATACAATTAGTAACTGCTGACAACATCAACTAGCGTGAAGCTACAATGTTTTACTTTTACATCATTAGCTATTCATATTATCAGATTTACAGATGGAGGGAACATACTATATGTACAGAAATGTATCCAGGTGTGCAAATGTGCATTGTAAGGTATTCACATGATCAGATCAGATTGACAGAGCAATGAGAAACAATAGTCCAGAGCTGTAAAGTATAGAGAGTAGAACAGAGACAGTGCAGGTGCCCAGGCTTCAGAGACTTGGGGCTTTGTGGCAGAAAGCATTGTGTAGCAATGATGTCAGCATGAATACTCAGTACAACGTGGGGGGAAATGCCTTGGCCTGTAGTAATGCCTTGGTCCAGAGAGTTGACATATTTGTGAGGAGGCTAAAGGCACTCCAGCGCTGCAGCAGCTCATCATAGTGATGGTGGAAGGCAATGTCTAAAATGGAGTTCAGTTTAGAGCTCATCCTCCCCTCTGCCACTGCCTCGAGGGTGTCCAGGCTCAACCCTATGACAGAGTCGGCTTTCTGTTTCCAGTTCATTGAGCACACTGGTATCCCCCGCCTTGTTGTTGCCTCCACAGCACACAACAAGATAGAACAGTGCGCTGGCCACTACAGATTGTGTAGAGGATGCTGAGTAGAATGTTGCATACATTAAATTACTCGAGTCTCCTCAAGAACAGTCTACTCTCTCCTTCCTTGTACAGAATGTCTGTGTTGTCAGTCTAATTTGCGCTTGATAGCAAACCACAAGAACTTGTAGGACTGTACCGCCTCCACACCTCGACTCCCTAGATGGTGGCATGCTGAGGGTGAGGGAGAGGGTGGGCAGAAGCAAGTGGGGTCACATTAGGCCTGCCTGCCTGCCTGCCAGGGGATTTGGGGATAGCTGGTCTGGGGTTTCCATGTTAAATCTGCTGAAAAACTGATTTAGCTTGTTGCTCTCTCCTTGGTCCCCTGTGCACACGGCCCCCCTGGCTGCTTATAACCAGTGATCCTCCTCATCCCACTCTACACACCCGTCACACTGTTCTGCTGCCGCTTGTGTTCCATCCTCTCTCTAGGTGTTCTTACTTTCCTTTATTTTCCTCATTGGCTCCCTCTGAGCACACTTGACTTCCTCCCTGACCCCAGCCCTGAAGGCATTTTGCAGCTGAACACAGAGCCGCCATATCCTCACAGTCTTGGTGTTAATGGGCTACTGCTGGACAATAGGCCTGTACCTGCAGAGATATATCAAATTGTGTGCTGGGGTGGAAGTGGCGGGGTGTCAGTGGAACTGTGTGCACCCTTTACGCTTGCATTGCATAGAGCAAGTCCAGAGTCTTCTTTGTCTTGCAGCTGGGTGGAGGAGATGGAAGCTTGGTTGAAATCACCAGAGATTGCCATAAAGGCACTGGGGGTGTCGCGCTTGTGATCTCGCAACGGCCGAGTGTATGATGTCACACGCAGAGCAAGAGGTCTCAGGGCAATCAGCTGTTCCCGAGAGTAAAACAACATAGCATATGATGAAAAAAATAATAGTTTGAAGAAAACAGACAACAGAAAGTGCTAGGGAGTTCAGTGGAATAACAGAAAAATAACAAGAATGTGAGAGTTTCTGCGACACACAGCGCCATCTTGGATCGTTTATCTACTGTACAGTATTGATGCCGTGTTTGCCTGCTGCGTTCAGGATTCCAATCTACTGTGTGTCACAGGAATCTGTCACTGTGAGCATGACAAGTACATTACAAAACATGATTCATTTTCTACTCGACACTTCTCTTCTCCCTCTCCATTCATGTCAGATTTCAGCGTGAACAAAAGGTTTCAGCGAGTAGAGAGAGGATTAAGGTATGACTGGAAATAAATCAATAATAGGTAAAGAGTTACCTTTTGGAGCTGGAGGCTGTATTGAGGCCTGGGAGTAGATTTGGACATGAGGCCAGAGGCGTTGACACTGCAGTCCCTCAGGCTGCGGCTCTCGGAGAAGTGGGCCCGGAGTTTTTCCCTGTGTCTCCTGAGAGAGAGAGAGAGAGAGAGAGAGAGAGATATTCTTTATATATGCTATATATATAAATTAAGTGATTAAGCTTACATATATAAGCGTATTCACTTATTTCCACCCTTATTGTGTTGTTATTAGTGTTATATATTATCAGTGTTATTGTAATGAGAATTGTAGCATTACTTCTTTGACCATAGAATGTCTGACAGTATTTCCTATTGTCAGGACTAAATCTTCCCAAAGAAATGTTTGTGTTCCCTCTCATAGTGATTCACTCTTAAAACTGATTCAGTGGAATTTGGGTTACATATAAAAGTTATGAAGTCCAGTCATTGCTTACTACAATTCAATTGGCCAGCTCTCTATGCAACATGCTATGATTTGTTTCTGACACGTTTTATATGTATGAAAATAGGTGCATTCATCACATAGCAATTGCATACAGGTCTCTTAGTCTTTAAGATACGCCTTGTCCATAAACTGTCACAGTCTATTCAGGGAAGGTTTTAGATTTAGAACTGATCGTTGCGGACAGGCACGTATATCAAAATTGTAGTAAGAGATACATATTTCACCACTTCTTTTCACAGAGACCTTTGTTGTATCAACTATACACAATGGACAGTTGGGGACGTTTGATTTGTATTGACGTCAAACTGCAAGGGCTGGCAACATTTATCAAACATTTTAAATGTAGGAGCCCTTTGAAAGGTCAAAATAAGGGACCACGATGTAAATAAGTGCTTGCACTTGTGTTTTTATCCCTTGGATGCTGTTTTTTATTATCCACAATAAAATCATTCATTCATTCATTCAATGAGCAACAGTCAATTCACAAAATATTTTTTAACTGAACGTTTGGATAGTGGTAGTGGTGGTGAAAAGCGCCCCAAGCTGCTATAAAAATAGCATTACGAGAGAAACTGTCTTTCACAAGTGAAAATTTAATCAAAGCAATTTACCGTGAAACGTCCATTACATGCTCCTGTGATAAAATTCTGAAAAAATAACAAAATACTATCATAGACTAGTTTTAGAGTTAGGAGTTTGGATCCTTACTTAATTCCCGGTCCACCTTTTAAGGGCCATTATGGAGTTGGGGGAAGGATGACAGTTAGAGCCATTTCCTCAGACTGCAGCTAAAACATTTATAGTTCTCTCCACCACTTAAATGGTACGTATATGTATTCATCTATGGACAATGTGTATACTGTATGTATGCATGATGTCAGTTCATATTGTGAGCTGAGACAAGCACTATGTTTTAATGGAGGCATACTCATACTGTAAGTTTTTACATTTAAGGCCCTGGGAAGGTGTCAGTTTCTGTCGATATGATTGAAAGCAGGCTTTACTGCTTACCTTTTCTCTATAGAACAGCTCACATGAACAAGCAAAAAGTGAGAAGGAAAAGTAAAATGGCATCTTTTAGCTATACTAAATATAAAATATGAGAGCGTTACTTAATATAGGATAACATTTTGATTGGATAAAAAATGTATTGATGCTTAAGACTTTTGGATTAAATGTTAATTAATCATAACATTTTCATTTTTCAATACTAGGTTGCTCAACGCTCTCTGCAGCTGAGGGCTATGAAGTGTATCTTAAGTAAAGGACCTGACAAGCAATCACAATTTAGGAAGCGTTTGACTGAACTGGTTCAAAAGAACAAAAAACTAAATTGTAACTGACTGGGAAATACTCTGAAACCACCATTTACCAAATTACTAACTACTTAAAGTACACAACTGTGAAATGTGTTAACTGTGAAAGAAATTCACAGTTTTTAGCCCTATTGTGCCTGTTTTTATTGGCTTACTCCTGTAATATAATTCATACCCTAGGCGATTTGTATTTGGATAATCAGTTGCTATATATTGTGAAGTGGTCGCGCACATCCACGAAACTTTCAAGGCAGGTGCTGGATCAATATAGACATATATAAGAAACAAAGAAGGTCCGCACACTGTAGCTCCCTTTTCTTCCTTTTAATCAGACATCCCACATGATGTGACGTTTCGAGCAAATGCTCTTCTTCAGACATAAAGATGCATATAGGGACGCCATCTTTAAATACATAAATCTTCCGGTCACATGATCATCACATGATAATCACATGATCCCGGTGGGAAACCTTTAACCCACTATTATATATGCATGATAGACAATACAATTCCATGTATTACAAAATATTCAATTATATATATAAAGGGCCCTCACAGCAGATCCCTCACACCAAAATAGAGTCCAACATAGAGAGCTCTATGTTGGACTGTTTGAAACCGATGTGATCTTCAACCAGCGGACTAATCCTTATTTACATCACATATCCAACTGGAAACGATATTTGGACGATGTTTTCTTCATATGGACTGGTACAGAAACACAACTTATGGAATTCCA
>OMLI01101960.1:3247-24159 GCA_900302605.1 Rondeletia loricata
GGCCTCAGACCCACCAACAGCAGGGTTATACTGTATGAAGAGGGGTCGCTGCCTCTAAGGTATCAGAGACTGCTATATTTCATCCACAAGACTCATTTTGAGGTACACAGTGTCAAAACTAATGGTGTCATAAATTCACACAGCCCTCAGATGCACATGGACAACACACTGGGGGTGGGATGGGGGCTGGGGTTAGTGGTGGGCGCAGGATTTTGGCTTAAATACAAATACTATATCTATCCTTCCCTTGTTGACTGCATCCCCAGGCTTAGAGACAACTTAAAGTAAATCTTCCCCCTTCCCTCCACCTCTTTACCACAGCTCTGGAGAGTGGAGGTGGCACTGGAGGGAGGAATACATCATTTGGCACTCGAGGCCCCATGAGGAGACCAACTTTGCCTGTAAAATAATCACAAATACAAGTGAAAATGTTCCATTTTGAGCAGCATGTTTCCTAATGTAAAAGTGGCAGGTGGCATATTTCAAGTGGGCTTTGATTGATCCCCAGCTGTTTGTAAAATTGTCCGTCGTCACAGAATTCAGGTCAGAGTGATAAGCATCGTGGGCACTTCCTCAGGGAGTGCTGTTCACATGTTCTCATCCAGGTGTCTGTGTGGTGCCGCCGTGGCAGGGGCCGGCTGGCGCTACGTACTGAACCGAGCGGAGCGTGGAGAGAAAAGGAAGTTAAAAGCAAAAACAAAACATATTGGGAGATGTGTACCATAAACTGCCCTAAAAACGTTATTTCTCCAGCAATCAATCTGAAACATCTGCAACATAATATTATATCTGTGCAGTATAAGCATTATAAGCTTAAACCACTATGCTATGTGAGTTTTCTATAAAGATAACCAGAGGAAAAAGAACTACTGCATTTTAAAACAGTAGAAAAGGTGGCAGCTGTTATTCTTTTTACCATTTATTTTCTCCCAACCTGGCGAATAATCAAAGCCTCCCACAAAAGAAGGGGGGGGGACAGAAAAATGAAATAAAAACGACATGAGCAGTCATACATTTCTAATGGGACTCTTAATCTTGAAAGGGAGACTTTCTATAGTGAATTAGTCTTTTCTGTATTCCTTTAATGCTTCCAAGAGAAATATATGCAAATCTCTGGCTAATGCTAACAGCAGTGACAAAGGAGCCAGTTCTCCTCTGCTACTCGTGTTACCCAACCGGCAGTGCAGTAGTGGCCGGCATAATGCCTCCAGATTCCAACGAGGCCCACTGGATCCAACCACTAATGAATACATCTGGATGTTCTCTGCTAGAAAGATTTATATCTTCTCCTAGCCAGCACCTTGGTCAAGGCTTCATGCGTGTGTTGAAGCCTTACCAGGCTGGGATCTTAATCACTACATTTAACACATTTGGACAGAGTAGAGTAGAGTAGAGTCTTCATCTTCTTATTTTTTCCTTTTTAAAAATTCCCACATATTTTTCAATGAAGAGAAGCCACTATACTTCAATTACAGAAATGAAATCTGAGAATGTTCAAGAGGTTTTACTTTTAAAAAATTAGGAAATATAAATGTTTGCGAGGAGAAGGATAGCATAACTCAGGATTTCACAATTAAACGTTGAGAAATATTGACATCTCGGTTATTTATTTTTTAAATGCTGATTAAAATAACACATAACCCATGGTATACTTTTCAAAAATAATTGTGAAAGTGCAATAATAATATTACAATGTACATCACGGTCAAAATATGACCATAATAAATGTTTGCCTGCAGAATGAGCTGACCAAATTGTCACTCAGCTCCTCATAAAACCATGAATCAAACGTCAATACGCAGGCATTATTCACTTTATCTGCACTACTGCTGTCATGAAATGTTTTTATATATATATATATACACTGATTAATGAGCCGTAATTATTAATAAATTGATAAATGCATTGCCACATGATACTTAATGAGACAGGATCAAAACACATTGAAGTAGGCATTGGAAATCCATCTATTTTCATTTTGAGGGCCTGTCTGGCAAAGTCTAAACGTGGTTAACTAGTAGAGGCAGAGTTAATCCTTTTATCTAGATCCCTGCTGCAGGGGATCCCAAACACTCTCTGATTAAAAAAGGAAACGTGGGCAACGAACAGTTTAAGAATCATGGGCCCTAAACAGATGAAGGCGGAACATCTTGTTGCTATGGCAGTGCATATGGAATGACTTGCGACAGCGCTCTCCCCGTCTAATATATTCACATTATTTATGAAATATGTTATAAGTAGCATAGCAAATGCTAAATATAAATCCCAAGGAGATGCTCTCTGCCTTTCCAGTTGGAGTTGTGGAATGCCAGTGCCCGTGTTACACAGCTTCTCCTTTGGAAAGGCTGGGTGTTTGTTCACAAGACACACTGCTTTTGATTCCCCCATCCTCCTTTTCCTCAATAAGGAAAAAAAAAGAAAGAAGCCTCTATCTTTCTACATTGCCAGATAGAAACTATGAACAAAAGAGACAATTTGATCTGCTCATGTGGGAAATCAGATCCCCGTCTGAGATTTATCCAACGCGCTCAAGGATACTAGTGAGCAACGGCCCAAAAAACGAATATCATATAGAAAAAGAACACGTATATAGAAACATGTAAAATGTCCATACGATTAGAATTACCCTGAAAATGAAGAGGGAATAATATTGAACAGCAGCAGGGAATGTTTTTTAGTTTTTTTAAAGGCACACTGTGTGAGAATCCGACACTAGACATCTATAGGACAGGTTACCCCCCTCCTCTCTATATGATGTGACAGAGCAGGACAACTGCACAGCCATTTCTCCTGTCAATACTCTCCCAGCATCCATTTTCACCTGGCTGACACCTTTTACTGGTCAAGGGATGAATAAATCACACTTAGTGTACTCCCCTGGTAGTTTGACTAAAAAAAGGATATCAACATGAAGGAGGACTGCAGTGTTTTCCTGTCATCGTTGCCCCTGAGGTACGGTGAAAAATTACCGTTGATAAAATATCATTTTTCAAAGAGCCTTATTGCTCTTTTAATCTATCCGCCACAATGGATGGCTTCTGGGATGCGTTTCATTTCATCTGAACACAAACAATCTTTCAAAGGGCTTAATAACAGTTACACAAATGAGTGTCATTAATTACCTGCTAATGGAATAATAGATGTGCCACCTAGTACAGCTCCACAACAGGAAAGGTGTGGGGTTTGGGGAAAAAAATTATTATCTAGGACTCCACTTGTCTTTGTGCTTCATTAGCGCTCTAACACAAGCACCATAATGCAAATACAGACACATAAAATATGCTGATCATACTCTCTGATTCTGGTGATCTGTTTTGCCTGTTTACATAATGATAGAAAATTCACAAATGGGAATCAGCTCTATAGAAAAGGCTGCAACATTATTGTGTAGATTTCCAATGTGTATTTTTGTTTACTTTTTCAATATCAATAAAAAATGTTATGGAATGCCAGTGGTAAGACCAAATTGCAGTTGAAATGTAAAATTACTGCAGTGATCTAAATAAATTACTTAAGTCTAAGAAAACATTAAGCCCTGTTGCAAATGACAACTACTGTGTGGTAAAGAATTTCACTTTGATTAGCAAATCACATCTGATTAAACTGACACACACTTGCGTGCAAAAATTACATAAGTCTTTCCTGCAGAATCAAAAAGTAACACACTGGTATTTTTCAACCTAACCTTACTGATAAAACTAACAAATAGAGATGGATTTAGGGGAGAAAAGAGTAGTTAATGAATGATGAATTAGAGACGAGGGGAAACATCATAAATTCTGACAAGGCGCTGTTGTCTGGTGGATGATAAACAGCACTGGTGGATGGAATCTGCCTCTCTGTGTATCTCTCAGACGCCGGCTGCCACTTTATCTCTTCCACCCTGCTAGATTACACCTCCAGGGTTCAGGTGGGAATCAATCATTGCTATTATTACCTGAAGTCACAAGATGCATCTATCACCACTAAGGTTACCATAACCTCAATATTAACAGAGGAAAAGCCCCCTCTAATAAACAGCAGAAAGGATGGGCTGGCTGGTGGGATTTCATCTTCCTTTCACTTTTAATAAGGCACTCAGAGGAATAAAGATTACAGGCCATATTTAGCATGCAGAACAAATCAGGCTCTTCCAGGCTCTTCCTCTCCTCCACTCCTCATTCTGGTTAGTCATTAAGACTAGGGGTGGGGGGGTGGCTCTGTGTTCTCCTATTGCTTGCAGCTGCTGTTAATAAGACTCCTCTATGGCCCAATACGTGGAAACTTAGAAGTGAGTCTCTGGTTAGACCACTGGCGCTCTCAGACCTCTACAGTGTAGGACGAAGACTGGTACAAGTCCTGTAGCTCTGTTAATGTTCACCCTCTTTTATAGGCCACCATTACACAATGGTGCCTCTGTAAAGCAAGATGCAGAAACAGAGTGAGCATCAGGGCAAAAATGGCTAAGCTTCTTTGAGGATTAATGGAATTTAGTCAAGTAGGAGTTTGTGAGTGCATTAGAGCAGCTGACACGGGGTCACGGCACTGCCGGGTGTTTTCACACACCACCCTTGACATGAATCATTCATTATCATTCAAGTGAATATCATCAGCTGAATGAAATACCATTAACCACTGCTAAAGTCATTCCATAATAATATACCTCCAATTAAACTATGATCAGAGCATCAAGCCTGCTAATAGATTCACACCAATTAAGTTAGAAATATATTCAGAGAACTTGTTATTCCCCTCAACATCCAACAACATCACTCATTACAGTGGCTCCGATCTAGAAGTGGAGAGACCACGTAAATATTTAAAACCCTCACAAATATATAAATATTCATTCCAGAATTATTTGATGCGCTAAATAAATAATCCCTTGTTAAATAAGTGACACCCTAAATAAAACTTTAAAAACAGGATCTGGGGAAATGAAGATGAGATGAATCAGAGAAGGGAGGATTCTGGCAAGAGGGATGTAAGGGGGGGAATGTCAGCTATCACTCCACCCCTATTTGAATTCCTAATGGCAGCCATGCAAACGAGCCAAGCTAATTAAAGCCCAGCAACCAATTAGATGAGCTTCAGCTGAACCTTTTGGGGAGGTACTGAGCCTGAGCCACAGAGGGGAATATCTGTTTGGGAGGTGGAGCTACGGAGTCGCTGAAAATATTTTCTGAGTGCCAAGTGCAGCATCATGCAGGATATGGAGGAAGGAGCAAGAAGTAGGCAAGGGAACATATAAATAAACCAAATGTGAGAAACCTCAACTGATTCATCTTGCATTTTCCCTCTGATAATTATCAACAACTTGTGAGTGTGCTATCCCTATATATTTTTTATGAAACGAGCAAAGGGAGCAAATGATTCATAATGTTCCGACGTCACCTACGTGTTCAATGAAGCACGTAACACAAAAAATCCTGAAAACTGTTATCGCGTAACTTTTCTTGTTCTCATCGTGTGTTCGGAAATTATTAACGTTCTATTGCTTCGGCCCTGAGCCTGACCTCCTCTGATGGATGTCTGCTCCTATAGGCCTGTGTTCTCCCCATACGGAGGAACAGACATAATCTTGGGTGCCGCCTGGCCTATTCTCCTTCCCATCTGACTGCCTCTTCCAGCTCCCTGGCTCTCTGGAGGGCCAGGCCTTTATGCCGCCGGAGCCTGTCCTATCACACACAGGGCTGCAGGAACAGCGCTTTTGTGATGGCTGTGATTAGTCTTTTGTGTTCCCAGGTAGAATTAAGATGAAATTCTACAGGCAGTCATTGTGTTCCTATCTTCAGGACACTCAAAGAAATATGTTGGGTTTTGAAGGGGTGAAATGAAGCCCGCGGGGCCTTGGCAGACCTTGCTCTGTGGGGAAATACACAGTGGAAACACAATGGGAACAATCTTGTCCTTCGGTTTCCTTTTGTACTCTGCTGAACCTTAGTCAGTCCTGCCCATTTACTGTAGCCTCTTTTTAACAGAGCAGTATTGTCTCACTCCAGACTGCCTTTCCCTTATTGCTAGCTTCTGAGAAAGACCCAAAGGCGGGTGAGATGACAGCCGCGACTTTGCCGCCAGAGTCTGAGACCCTCAGGGTTTATTACCCACATCCCTCCAAGTGTCGGGTATGCAAATAAAGTTTGGGATGGCAGCTTTCAGATGTGATAATTATGGATTTATTTGTAAGCTGCCACTTCCCTTAATGCTCAGGGACATCAAAATAAGTTCAAATAAAACCATCAGAGAGGATCACATTTGCAAGAGAACATGTGATTCGCATGATGCCAAAGGTCTGTCAATAACCACTCATTTAGACAGCAGTGTGCTCTGGAGACCTTCGCTGCATGCAGCCCCGCTCTAAATGTCGGGTAGAAAATATTTACATTTTCTCATTCGGTTAGATATTCAAACATCAAGGCACTTCTATCAGCGGGTAACATACAAACAAAGACAGAGAGCAAATGTTCATTGCCACCTCATTCCCCCAAACAGACTGGAGCGCTGTACAACAGTTTCAATCAAACCTCTGATTAAAAACAGATGTATCTGTTTCCATCTTTACACTGCAGAGAGGGCCGGAGTTGGCTTCGTTTTGTAACAGACCTCAAAAAATATATAGTCTTATCCTTTAACATCTGTAGATCGCATCTAGTCAGTCTCATGACAGGAGGACATAAATGAACAAACACATAAAGGGGACCAAATGATGAGCTGGGCTTCTATTGTCTAGCGTGAGGTGGTGCTTAATGGGAGGAGAGTAGGTGCGAGTTCCCAGCTGCTGTTTCAGCAGGAGTGGAAAGGCAGGGCAGAGCGCAGAGCGCCGTGCCTACCTGAGAAACAGCCTCGCTGCCAGGGCTGCCTCACATCACAGACCCTCTGATGGAAGAAAATGGCTGGGCCGGGAGAGCGCTATCTCCTTCCAGCTCAATTCTCAAACATTGGTCCGCCGTCTTCTAGGAGAGTTCTCTGTCACTGTGTAAGTGCACATTAAGGGCTGATAAAACTATATAACCCAGCCATCCATCTTGATTTACCAGTGTTAGTGGGTGGGGAGTATAAGAGCTGAATACCTGCCACTCAGTGGAAGAATGCCACAACTGTAGGTGGCTGGCCTCAAAGAAAGACCGACACCTCTACTAACATTTACAAATCAAGTGATGGGGGGAAATTATTATTCACTTTTAATAGGAGAAAACATAAATGTTGTCTTTTAAATATGATGCCACTGCATCACCGAGGGTATTCAGATCATGTGTCTGTTACAGGACAGTTGCCCACTTACCTTGCTTGTCTTTGTGTTTATCAGAGTAGAAGTACATGCAATACATTTCACATTTAAAGTAAATGGTGTTTACACCAAATACAGTGAAGACAAGACATGCATCAACCATCAGAGTCGTATACTGAACGCTGTATATCATGTTGTTCTACAGTATTTAGGAAATGTATTTCAAACACCAGCAGTTTAATGAATGGTCTCCAGTGAATGGTTGTGTATAGCAACACTTACCTTTAAAATGTGTTCATGATCAGATGAAGGCAGAGCAGAGGGAAGAACACAGCACCGGAAAGAAAAGAGAGACAGACCATTCATTGTGAATGTCATTAAAAATTACACTTCAATAGCAAAACTCACATCATTGCAATAAATCATATGAAAGCATGGGTTCATGGAGGACAAGCGGTTGCATTGTAGACAAAGACCTTAATACACACCTATATTAGCCCTCTACTGGCTAAACAATGCACAAAACGTGTCCTCTTATTACAGTCGGCTGGTTGAAATATGTAATAAGAATCAGCACAATGACAAACTGAGGTTAAATACTGTACCCTACTGGCAAATATGTGTGTTATACTGATAAACAGAACTAGTTCCCAGAGTCTGTCTCTCTGTCGGTCTGTTGGTCTCTCTTTCTCTCTACCTCTCTCTCTCTCTGTCTCTCTCACACACACACACAAACAAGGATACACACACACACCCACACAAACACAGACAGACAAACACACAGATAGATTGAACTCGCACACTTGCACACACGCTGAGACGGTAGCCCTCTCGGGGCTGTTTCACAGTGGCGCTGGGCTGCCTCAGAGCACATTCTATCACCAGCGCAAGATAGCATCTGATGACTTGTGCGATGTAATTGAAGTGTAGATTACTATCTCTCATGTGCTTGCCAGATCAAAATAATAAAAATGCAGGGAGGGAGGGAGAGAGAGAGAGAGAGAGAGAGAGAGAGAGAGAGAGAGAGAGAGAGAGAGAGAGAAAGTGGAATGTGAGCAGGCTACTCCGCTGTGGCAGAGTTGCAGTCTGGGTAGTACATGCCTTTCCACTGCTGGAGAGAGAGAAACCTCACTATCCTTCTCAGGAGAACGTTATGCCACTTAGAAAATTGAATCCCCCTCCTAAACTTCACTCTGGATGAGTGCATGACAGGCCAGGACATGTTCCCCTCATAGAAAGCGAGGTGGAAGCCTGGGTGTTGAGAGATGGAAAGTGTTGGTGGACATGGGCGTCACCTTAGAGTCGACTGACAGCTGTGACAGCGCTGAGATGTCAGAAGTGGGCTTTATAGGAGTCACACCTGGATGTGCCCAAACACCTAACAGTTCAAGGACACAGCAAAGCATGGGACTCAGAGCCTGGCGATATGTCCAGACATGTGACAACTGCTTCTGTGGATGCTCAGCTATTTAGGCTGGGGACACAGTATGTACAACAACCGACATTAATGTCTTATTGTGTTGAAAGTTGTTATTTTGTTGCATATTGTATCTAGAATGATAAGCTACTGCAATATCAAGAAATAAATCTTTGTTGAATCTCGAATCAGCTGAAATAAAGAGGGGATCAATGAGATGAACAATGAGGGGAGAGAAGGTGGGATGAGATGAGAGACCGAGCGAGAGAAAGAGAGCGAGAGGAGGAGGGAGAAAGAGGAAGAGAGAGGGTGAGAGCAGAAGACAGAAAAGAGGGAACGCACAAAAAGTGAGAAAATGATCAGGTTCACTTGAAGCGAGTCCACCAAATGTGCCGTTGTGTAGAAGAAGCCCTCATTACTGCACCTCATGGGCACATCAAGAGCTTTGAGGTACATCATCCCATGAAACGAGCATAGTTAATCCACTTGTTAATCAAGTGTGCTCCTGAGCTTATGTCTGAAGTGGCCCTTTCTCCGAGGAAGCCTCAAAGTGTTCAAAGGAAACTGTGGTGATGTTAAAAGTCTAAAATCTAAATAAATCCAAGAGCAGCTCAGGCAAAAAATGCAATATACCCAAATTCCACCTATAACAACCATTGACTTCAAAATGATTAATGTCATTACATTTCTAGAAACTATTCATAATATTATGTGTCTCTCAACTATGCTAAATATATGAAACTTTTATGCCTGCCTTCCAATATATCCTTTGTAATACACATTCCTGCCTGTATAAGTATCTTATCTCCCTCATTTAATAGAATAAACAAAAGGATTTTCAAATAAATAAAACTCCTCAGGTTCTGGTATGTGAACTGAAATATGAAAGTGGAGACTGGGAAGGGTGGAGGCTGACTTCTCACGGTTGTCTTCCTCCTTTCACTCCCCGTCCATTCCTGACGAACGGGTTGTCTCCCTCTCTCTCCGCAGCAAACAGGAAACAAGACAGCAGCGAGAGTAGGGTGGCTGCCTCTCCCTCACTGTGGTCCGCTCTGAAGCAGAGCCACAGAGGCCTAGCGCAGCCTCCCCCTGCTGCGCCAACAAGTCTCCTTTTCACTTCAATTAATGAGCCATAAATAACCCAATGAAGGTGTCAACAAAAAGCACCATTTATCATGGCTTTCACCACTCTACTCCATGTGACGAGAAAGCTCATTCCCAGCCTACGGCTCCCCCAAACAGAGACAATGCAAAAAGAGAGAGATTTATTCCTGGACGAACGCTCCAACCTAGAATTCATCTTGCGCAGGGACTCTCACAGGTGCAGTGATTTGACAAATATACTAGGAACAGTGGGCCCCGTGCCTTTGTTAGATTCTCAGAGTCAGACTAGCAATAAATTTGGTTAAGAGCGGGGGACAACATTCTCGCTAAGCTCCCATGGGGCTGCCAGGGAGCCCATGTTAAAGACACTTCCTTCTGTCTCAGTCTACTTCGGGCTGTGGATCACAAAAGGCAGCCAAGGTCTCGCAGAAAAAAAGTGAATACAAACGAATGGGAAAATCTGTTGGAAACACAGAGCTGGTCTGAGCAGCAGGATGAATTGCTTTATCAGTGTGTCCCATAAATGTCACTTTGAGTCAACAATGAAGGAAAAAAAGATACAGCACTGAATCATGGACCCTCCTCTGAACTGAATGGTTCCTAGAATCATGCAGCAAGCGGAGGTACAGTACTCTGCTGAAGCGCTTCGGAGAAAAGACGAACATTCCTTGAATAATATATGACAGCTTCGGTTTTGAATCCAACGTTAAAAGTGATGACGCGAGTACAAACTCGGCTCTGCTTCATCTTGGACCCACAAATCCCAATCCCAACCCAATCTAAACCAGGAAGTACAGCACACGATGTTGAGACTATTCAGACAAGGGAGAAGAGGTAACGGAACAACACTGAATCCATTACAGCAAAGGGATATTAAGTGGCACTATCACACAAAAACATAGCATTTGTACAATTTCCCAAGCCACCCCCAGTGATATAAATGTCCAGCGACCATAATCAGTCTGCGTTACGGACACGGCCAGAAAGCCGCGATAAATGACATTTCCACAAATCACGCTGACATTTTCCCTTATCAAGCAGCAGGCACTGGCATGGTGAGAGCGGGCTTGTCAGTCAGAGGCAGACAAGCCTCACACCTTATCACAAGGGCACTCAGCCTCTCTGGAGCTAATGCTGGGGCTGCGGACGGAGTTTAGAGACGGGGCTAAGCCTGGCCGGGACGGGGGCAAAGGCTGGTACCGAAGCTGAGTCTCTGGACCTACACCAGAAACGGGACGGCGCAGCTTCAGTATGTCTTGGGCTGGTGTTTAGAAATGGAAGCTTGCCACTGGACTTCAGATGAAGCTGATGTCGAAAATAGCGCTGTACTTTTGAGCGGACTTACTAGAGCAGACTTTAAAGCAGCGGATGCAGATAAGGCTGAGACTCTCCATCCTCTCCCCCTCCCTTCTCCGCTGCTCTTCCAGTCAGCCTCCCTCGGAAGCAGACGCAGAGCGCAAAATTAAATATTTAAGGTTGATAATGACGCTCTTCATTAACATGTGATTCAGAATAAAAAGTGGAATACATAAATAAGGAAATAATAGAATGCCTATACGCGGACATCTTGAACGAATTTCGGCGGAGATAGAGGGAGTGAGTGAGAGAGCGTTTTCTTGGCTGGGGAGAAAATGATTGAGGCTACAGGGAGGAGATTGGAAAGAAATGGCAGTCGGGGAAAGAATTGGACACAGTGCGACAGTACTTTAGAGATTGTCATAGTTTATAGGTGAACTCCATACAGAACGTTTGTCACTGTATTTAGTTGTGGCCTTCCCGTTTGATGTTTTTTTCTCTCATTACAATGATAGTTCTGTTCCTTCATTTTCACACAGTCCAGATGGCACATCTCTCACTGTCAAAACTAAGACCGGACTCTGTGCAAGCAGCTGGCTCAGCTTCACATCACCATCATGGAGATACCTCTCTCCCGATGACATGCAGTCACCTAATGCAATACAATGTAGGAAAAGAACCAAGATATTCTCCTGGCAATTTCACCGAGGTGTTCGTAGTCAACAGTCTGATTGATCTGTGCTTATTGGGGTAACGGAGGGGACAAAAAAGATGTGTTTTTGGTGTGGCGAGGGATTCTGTCTGATTGTGGTGGTGAGACAATACAAGTGGGGGAGTCGGCCTCTATCCCTGGCAGCACATGTTTGAGTCAGAGCAGCAGATCCCGCTAAGCCTCAGTGACTCACAGCACAGCTCACAGTGAGAATCATCAGCTGTGGCTCTCTGATGTGGAGGATCTTCTCAAACTCGAAGGCATTACATTCATGAATGCAGGGTTGAAATCTGCATGAAATGAAAGACTCACCAAATAAACTCCAGTGTTTATGAGAAGAGTACATACATAACATTTGATGTTATAAGGAACAGAATTTCCGGTATACAGATCAACGCCATTAAGAGATTTTTTCCCCCCCTAGCTGAATAACACTGGGATCTCAGCTTGTAGTGAACTGCAGGGAGGTGATGGATGGGTTAACAGGGTATAAATTATATAACAGCAGGTAAACGCAATACACTCATTAGTTTCCAATGCTTTTATTTTTCCCCAGGAGTAGCTACAGTAATTGATGCCTCGCTCTTCTGTCTGTTTGTTTTACCCTGACAGAATCAGTGAGATAATTCACACTCGGCTGCCACACTGGCACCACGTACAGAGCAATACCGTTTCCCCTGACTACACGGAATAAATGGAAACTACAGAGAAAACTTGGAATATGATGATGAAGCAAGCACTCATAGTCGACTAACATGAAAATGGGCAAACAGAGGTCAAATTGGAGAAATACGGCAGAAATAAGACGCGACACTTGTTAGACGTAACCTATGGCTTGTACAGATTGAGTCAATAAAACCATTTACACAGCCACACTGAGAAAGATGGAGCGGTCGGTCTACGAAGACAAAGAAACAAACACAACAGTGTAATGGTATCCGTTGACTTCCTGTGTGAAAGTCTCCGCTTGAGCGAACAGGTTACACAAGAGTCATTCACAGAATCCCCATGGGATGATACAACTTCCAGTGGATTGGATTTCAATAACGGCCTAGCTACAGACCCAGTTATGGTACGGCATACACACAGGAACATCATTATGTGTTTACTGACGTCAGTCTCTCTAGAGTCTTTTGAGCTATCTCATCCCCATTGTGCAACAGTGACTTTACTCCTGTTGTCATCTCTTACACAAAGAGACTCGCAAAGAGAAACCCCAACATTGCTTATATTTATAATTTTGTTTCTCATTCTCTTTTCTAAAACAGATTACGAAAAGGTGACCTCTAGACTCCAAGCATGAACGTAGCCAATGTCTAATTTAGTTCAATTTCAACAATCCAGCATTTCAGTAATGGACAAATATGTATTACAATGTAAAGCTAAATTCAATGAAGCTCTTAGATTTAATTACACGTGAACACTTGTTGTTGTTTTATGTCAGTACATCTTTAGGCACAGCTCTCCACCATTATGTTTGTTTTCCCATGGGTGGTCTTTACTCCACTCCCTTCAATGAAGTCATCATCCCAAATGTGAGCAGACAACGCAACAACAGCAAGAGGTTTTTCATCTCATTCTGAGCACACGGGCTGCCATTTCTCTTTATAATCTTCACGAAGGTCCAGTCTAACAGTCTATTACCGAGACGAGGCTACTCCAAACCCCATGGCCTGTATGCAGTGAAGCTGCTTGGGACATCGGTCCTATTCATTTCGTTCGTTCTTCATTATGTAGTGTGCTGTGCCTCCAGCCAACAGTCAGCCCGTTCCCTGTCCGCTCAAAGTCTCTAAATGGCACAGCACTATTGAGAAGCTTTGGAAAACTCTTATTGTGCCCATACCGTAGAGTGGGACAAGACATGAACAAGGCTATTCAGAAATGATCATGTCAAAAAGAATGAACTATACCTGGGGAATCGGTATCAGAAAAGTAGTCATATTACTGCATTTTCTATTGACACTGCTACAATGCTCCATGTGAGGAGTGCCTCTTTAATAGAAAAGAGAGAAAATAAAATAAAAAAAGTAGTGATGCTTACCATTTGGCATTCATTTTTCAGGGAAGACATCTGACGCCCAGCACACTAGCTGTGATCAATATCTAATCTGGAGAAATAAATTGCCGCTGTTTGTCTTTCATCTTTGAGGAAATGTATAAGCATTCTGACAACACCGTGGACGCATTAATCAAATCATGAAATAATGATTTGGGGAGGGGGGGGGGGGAAAGAGGCATGCTGTAGTCTGCTCTCATATTCACTGTGACCTAGCGCTGTTGACATCCTGCATCTCGTATCACATCTTGTTACTTTGGTGCAGTCGGGGGGACTTCAGCACAGATCATCTCCTCTCTTTGTCAGAAAGCAAAGCGATGAATTGGATACCTAAGAAAAGGTATCGGTCCCCTGTGTACGTTGTGAATAATACACTGTAACATGTATGGATGTCATACACTTGTGCTTTTGACCTTCCTCTATCTGACAGTAAAGAACTTTTTTTCCCCCATTTATTCTCAGCCCTTGTCTTTGCAATTACCATGTTCCAATCTTGCCTTGTCCCCACAGTCACCCACAATACCCAGAAGGATCGGCAGTCTTTCTTCTGGTGCAGCAATTACCGTCCCTATCTCTTTGAAACAAAAAGTTTGGTGTAGGATGTTAGAAAATGTCAAATTCAGGTTATATTTCACTTTAGTCCAAAGGCGATGCAGTGCTCTCAGGAAACACTATCTTCACAGCCTTTGCATTATACATGAACCTTGTGGTCCATCATTATTTTCTACAGGAGGCAAAGAAAATATTGTTCGCTATGAGTAACATGTGTAGACTACATGGCAAAAAAAACAAAACAGACCTCGCACTGAAGTTCATAATCGAGAAAATAAAAATACTGCCTTAGAAGCGTGTTTTGTCCAACCAAATGTATCAGCAATTAGCTCAATTATCAAATGAAAGGTGATTAACTTTACATTTACCGGTATTTGTAAATGTATTTTCCTTTTTTAGCATTTCTTTTTGAGAGTTGAGTGAAATAGTTCCTCCTTCAGTGATGTGCATGAACTGTGGCCTCTTATCACATTCCTGCAGGACAGGCTAATCACATTCCAGTCTTTCACCTGCATGCCTGGCATGCTTTGCTAGAGCTCATGATGAACATTCTCAGGCATGCATGATACCATTCTGTCACTGATGGTGCCACACTCTCAAGAAAGGTTCCCTTCTCATTTGTGGAAAATATACAGCAACTGATACTACTACTGCTACTACTGCTAGTTCTACAGCTACAAATAATAATAATAAACATTTTTACAGCCACAAAATGCATGTAAATCTTATGTTAAGCTGTCATATACAGCATGTCATTGAATCAAAAGCTCAGAGTGAGAAAAAGTCATCAACCAAATAAATCACTAAGTAAACAAAGCTAGTAGTGGGGCAACAGTGTTTCAACAGTGTTTCAACATGGGGCTCCAAACAGCAATTACACTTTTAAACACATCGTTAAAACTATTACGAATCCCTATGGCAATGTATTTTTAATCAGCATGTTAACTACATCATTTCTCCAAGTTTTGAAGATCTGCAAGTAAGAAGAATGGTTCGATCAGGCTAATAAGTGGTGTCGATGTGTGTGCTGATACACTAAATTTGGTTAAAGAACTTGTTACATTTGATCAAAGGTTAGAGTATCCATTTTTGTTCACCTCAAACAAAGTTTATTCAGTAATTTAATTGAATGCTCTTATAGTCTTCTTTATATTATTTTGTAATTATGTAAGTGTGATACTTTACACCAGAATAAAGTAATGATTTGGCTAGAAAGGGAACGCACCAGTCCAGTGTACTGCTCTTGTATTAGTTTATGCTATGCCGCTACGTCTGCTCTCTTACCTGTCAATCTTCACTGTGCTATTTGTGACCAAGTAGGAAAACTGCCTGTATGTCCTAAGAAGAAATGAATGCTTCTTATTCCTCTATGTGTGCCAGTGAAAAAATGAAGCATTTTATTCCCAAACGAGATATTTGGAAAAAAGGCACATCATTTTACAAAATGAATGTTGGTATGAAGGTACAGTAGAAATCGATATGAAATACGATTAATGGATGGAATCATCTGATTGCGAAATATTTGTTGATGGATTTATATGAAACTTTGACTTTGAGACATTCTGATGTATGCTGGGATAGGCTCCAACACCCCACAACCCTGAAAAGGATTAAGCAGGTACAGGAAATTAATCTATCTATCTATCTATCTATCTATCTATCTATCTATCTATCTATCCATCTATCTATCTATCTATATATATATCTATCTATCATTTATTTAGATTATATTATGTATTTTTATATGATGCTATAGATGTGATAGAATATTATACGTTTTTCTTCTTTTTTTTCATAGATGTAGTGAATCTGCTGATTTATATGTTCTCATATTGCTCACCTTGTAATAATTTTTTTTTTAACCGAATGACAATTCATTTTACAAAAAAATATCTCCTGGTAAACGTTTGGACCAAAATCCCTCGTCTGTTAAGTGACTCTCTAGTCAGCCGAGTTTCACTGTGGCGAAGTCTGTGTGTCCAACTGGAAAAGTGGAAAAGTCTGGTGATGTAACGCCTCTGAGGCTGAACATTCCACACCCTGTTCCTCTCTCTGCTACCGCCACGGCCTTCCATGAGTCTTCTTTTCCTCCCCACTTTATTGTGGTGATTACAAACACTGACAAAGCAGGAGCAGAGCATCACAGATGACTTTTGTTAAAGTGCCGTGTGACTAAATATATCTATTTTTCCAAGGCATATGCGATGTCTGCTTTAAAATTAAAAGCCTCGTTGATGAGGTCACTTCTCACAGTGAAATCTGAACCTGCTTGGAAAGAAACCGTTGATGAAGTGTTATAAAAAGAAATAAAGCTGCGTAACAAAAACGAACGGGACTGGCGAATAGTCCACTCACATCTGTTTTCTACTAGCTTAGCAACTTTATACTGGTTCAGGCTCGGTAAGGCCAAGTAAAGAGTTGCAGTTGCTATAGAAACAAAACAGGATGGACAGTATTGTCGGTGCTGTGGTTGAAGGTCTGGGATGAATGGGCTTCCATTGTGTTCTCTAGTTTGAACTCAAAGACTTACAGTAATATCCTGTTTTGGCTGTAGCATAGCTTGTTTAACCTTTAACCCTCAATATAATTTGTCATGGGAAAAACGAACAATATCCCACCGGCCAATTCCCAATTCAGTACAGCATAGATGAACTTGGAAACAGAAAGGTGTACTCCAAACTGAAGGTGGACAGATGGCGGCGCTCCGGTATGAGCCTCATCATTTCAAGTGAAATCAAGCAAAAGAAACAACTGTCCTTTTTACACATTCCCTCAAAGGAATGCTGCTTTGTTGCCTGTTGAAAACATGATACAAACAGGTTCCTCCTTTTCTCCAGGTGAGTTCAGAGGGTTCCCTAAGAATATCCACACTGTCACTTTCAATTCAGTGATAGAAACTCATCTGAGCAAAGAACAAAGCCTTCTCATTACCTGACCTCTTAGAAGAGCCGTATTCTCTTCCATTAGTGAATGCACATTCAATTACACATGCTGGAAACAGCTTCAGGGTGCTGGGATGGGCGAACAGAGCCAGACGAGACAGAAATTGAGCTTGTTACAGACTGATTTTCAACTTCACTTAATTCAGCTTCCCTTTACTGATCCCTCCCATACCCGAGTGTTTCTTGTTTTTCCTCTCCTCGACATGGAAGCAGGATTTACATATTGCAGGTAAACTGGGGAATAAAGAATGCAGATCCAATTAAACCTCTAGGGAGCTAATTAGTTACAATTAAGTTTCTGCTTCACTTGTTGTGTGGGATTATTTGGTAAACACCTACAGAATGTGGAAATAATCTTGGCCTTTTCCCTGAATTTAAGAAACGCTCTTTTCATCTAGTGGAAACGTAGCCTTTGTAATGCATTTTTAAAATCATATTAATTAATCTGTGAGGATCCTGTGGTGAATTGTTGACATCAAAGTTGATAGAGACATGGTGAAGGTACAGAGCATAACGTAAATGAAGTGTATAATCTGACACAGTGAAGACGAGGAGAGACTGGTGTTATTATCAAAGCGGGTGAAAGAGACATTGTATCACCGAGGCCTGCTGGTGAGTTAATTGCATGTTGACTTCATTAACCTTGATGCTCAGCATTAAGTACCACCCACTTCCCCACTCCCTCATTACGCCTAAACCACATCAGAAAGAACTAAAGCTAACAAATAACAGGGACAAGACAACATCAAGTTGTTTGTGCACTGCTTGTTGCTCACAACAGAGGTTGGAGACTGAACCATTAGCAACCAACAAAGAGCAACGTCACGTAACATAAAAGAACAATGGCTGAGGCATTTCACCTGCCTCTGCAGAGTAGCCCAGAGCCAATCATAGGTGTGTTCAGTGGCTTTGTCCTGTCATCACATATCACTATTCATTTGTGCGTTACACACTTCCACACAACATGTCCCTTCCTGTTACGCTGCCCACTAATTGACAGACAGAGTTGCAGCTGGCTTGTCAAAGAGCATGAGTCCCATATGCAATAGAGAGAAAGGATGGAGGGGGCTAAACATGATTCCCTGCTACATGCCTAAGTTGGCAATGGACACCAGCAAAGCATTTACTGTGCTAGCAATATAAAGTATTTCATATTATGACAGAGAGGGAAACGGCACCTGCTGGGCAAACACAGCGTATATTGCAATGTGGCTTAGCACCACTTCCCCACGCCTTGCACTACAAAGCAGTCCATCAAAGTGAGATCTGAGAGGCAGAGAGAAGAAGATCATGGCTCTTTTCACACCTTGTCAGACTGACTTGCCTCTTGCCATGCTTTTTTCCTGCACTAGAGGAGCATTGCCAAGTGTTCTCCAGCCAAAAGAATAAACCGAAGACTGTGGAATAGTTATAATTATAGCACTTTTTATAGAAATTTTTTCCTGATTCTCATTGGCAAAATGTATGTACTATACAGTACCATGCATTGTTAAATTCATACTGTGCTTTAAGGTGTGTAGTACACATTCCAATGTGATGCCAGGATGATTCAATACTCCCCGTGATGTGTTCTGTGATATATCTAACACCTCTGATGTTGTTTTTCTGAATGAAGGCCTAAGAGAAGTTCTTATGGAGATAGGTTGTTCATATGACCTGAACATGGATCAAGCTTTGTATCAGTCCTTAGTTGCACATATCAGTGATCTTGGATATTCATGTAAGCTTGTGATACTGATGTTTGGCAGCCTTGGACATGTACACAAACTGGCTGTTAGTGGTATGCGATTTGCAGGCCTACCCCAAAAAAGATCCAGACAGCTGGCAAAATACTGCTCTATTTCAGCTGTCACAGGTAGCCTGGCCACGTGGCGGAGGCGGTGCTTTCTGTACCATGAGTGTCCAGAACTGTACAGAACCTCTGTAAATATTAAAATCCTATTACCTGTCAATTGAATTTGTGGATTCAAATAAAGCATTTAAAATGTGTGTGTGTGTGTGTGTGTGTGTGTGTGTGTGTGTGTGTGTGTGTGTGTGTGTGTGTGTGTGTGTGTGTGTGTGTGTGTGTGTGTGTGTGTGTTGTGTTTCCATCTTCTGCTGACTTTAACTGCACATCCCTACATATTAATTCAGTCAGTTGGTCAGTGTTGTATGACCAAACTGTTCTTTGCTTTTGAATAATATGTCACAATGTTATTTGTGTAATATAAATTACGCATAATGTCACTGTGTATAAATGAGCAGAAGACCTGTTCCACTTAGAGGATGACAGTGTGGGTGTGTTCGGGTGTGATGTGATGTTAATTTGACGTGAGGCGAAATATTTCCATATGATGCAACGTTTGGTAACAGTGTATGTGGCAATAATTCCAATGAGTCAAAATACGTCTTACAGCACTGACCACAGTATACATCAAATTACATCCCATCCACCAAGCCGGCCCGCCATAATGTCTAAACCAATGACGAGATATGGGAACACTGTCGGTTAAAATGACACGGGACGGAAAATTGTCTTCGGCGTTGTTTTGGATCGGTCCCAGAAATGCATCAACTTTCCACTTTTCACGAGCAATAAAACGGCCCACATTTCATATGACTATACCCAGACTTCTCACTAACTTTCCTTTTTGGCTCTTTTTCTGCGCTGCTTCTGCTGCCCTCATCAGGAGACCGGCCGGGCCTCTGCACTGCACGGTCCTCAGTTCTGGTGTTGAAAAGGTTCCTGCCATAAGAATGAACGAGCATGTTCTCCAGCACGGGGCCTGATGAGAAAAACAGACTCTTCACCGTATGAAACGTACCTCTCCTTTTGGACAGCCGTGGATGTGGCCCATTGACTTCCCAATATTCCATTTTTCACTCTGTTTTCAATTTTCACTCACTGCAAATTACGGTATTGCTGTTTTGGTGATTTTGAGCTGCTTTGTGGTGCAATTTTAACTGAGAGCAGCTAGGTTTAAAATTCAAAGATACTTATTTGCTTTGTGCACAAAGGAATTATGACTCTCCCAGTTCAGCCGGTTAAAAAAATACCACTGTAAATTAGATAGGTGGATGTCTGTGACTACCATATCTCCTCATCAAGTTTTTCAAGGAATCTCTAGGCCTTATTTTCATCTGTTGTTTCACTTCTCTTTTCTCATTAACAATATAAAAAAATCTAAAAAGAACACCAAACCTGCATTCAAAGCCGTCTGTGTAACTTGCATTGTGTGTCGTTTCACAATAGCAGCCTTGATGCTTCTCTCTTGCCTCCCTGCGTAAAGCTCGCTTCTTGTTTCTGCACCCAATTATCTCTCTCCTTTTCTCTTACTGTCTTTTTGCCTCTCTCTCTGTCTTTCTCTTTCTGTATGTCTATCAGCCTCTCTCTCTGTGTCTCGTTCTGTTTTCTCCCTGTTTCTCTTCCTCTGTGTGTCTCTCTCTCTCTCTCTCTCTCTCTCTCTCTCTCTCTCTCTCTCTTACAGTAGCTCAGCGGTGCAGCTGTCCACCATGCCTGACATTCTGCCTCGGCTGGCCAAACCCCAGCGCACCACTGAAGTCCTTCCAGTTTCTAGCCAGGAATTCTCTCCCCGTCTGGGAGAAAAGTCCCCAATAATATGACCTATATAGACAGCCCCAGACTC
>OMLI01101978.1:0-24072 GCA_900302605.1 Rondeletia loricata
TGATGTCAGTAATAATAACAGACTTTCTGTCAATCTCTGTTCTGTAACCAGAGGTAACCCCAGGAAGAGCTACACACACACACACACACACACACACACACACACACACACACACACACACACACGCACACACGCACACACACACAACATAAAACTGACTCGATCAACACTAATTGCTTGTTGAACATTTATGATAAAGAATATCAAACATACATTTCTTTTCCAATGCAGTGTAGCCAACTTTATATGCCATCTTAAATATCAGGGAAAGGAGTATTAATTAATCACAAACACCTTGTCCTTTTGACCTCACTTAAAAAGCTACAGTAGAGGTTCTCAGGGAGCCCAATTAAGCTAATGATAAGATGGAACATAATTTTAAGCAGCTGTCTGTAAATTCAATTAAGAGATTGTCTTGTATTCTTTGAGAAACAACAGAGATAAAGGTAAATTTAACTCTATAACTAATAGCTAACTTTAGTGGGAGTACCCATGAAGCATCTGGACGTAATTAGTGGTTATGTAATACTACAGGATAATAAGTAAGTCAACACCATATGATGTAATCAGCTGGTAATACATCTGAAAAGGTACTCTCCAGTACCTTTTACAACTGCAATGACGTAATGCCACTCTGGGATTGGTTAGATGACCATCTAAAGCCATCTCTGTGCAGCCTGCTCTCAGTGGCCAGACTTACCTCAATGTTGCAGCCACCTTGGTCCACCAGCCACTGTAGCTCCCGGGTGTGGCCGGTAGCTGCTGCATCATGTGCTGGTGTGGCCCTGTTCAAGGCCCGGGCATCAGCTGCCAGCCCCAACTCGCTCACCAGGAAGCGCAGGCACTCTAGGCGTCCACACCGTGCTGCATGGTGCACTGGGCCAGCGCCTTGGGCATCAGTGATGGCTGGTGAGAGGTGACCAGAAGATGCTAGGTCCCTCAGGGCTGCGAGGTCCCCTGCCCGAGCTGCCTGGATGGCCCCGTGCAGCACCATCCCTGGCACTATCTCTCTGGCCCTACGGGTAAGTTATGGCACACAGTACAGGCTCAATGGAGCTCCTTGGACGCCAGAAAGTTACCATCTCTCTACCATGCACACATGGACAGGCATACTCAACCCACAATAAAAAAAATCCATGCACTTATTGCCTCCTCCCAAGCCAGAAAAGTGACACCCGAGCAGCAGCCAGCTGGCCAGCATGGCTGTTGGAGAGAGAGGAGGGGGTCAGGCCCAGTGAGATAGAAAGGTAATGAAAGACGGGTGGAGGCACAGCACTCATGGCCTCCTGCTCCCCTTTGTGTGGCAATGAACATATGCTGGCACACGCACCCACGCTTCACTGGAGACGGGGGAGCCGAGGCAGCACGGAAACTAACGTAATGGGAGAAGTCACCGCCAAGGCATGGTGGATTACAATGAGTGTTATTTTTTTACAACTATTAAAAATATTAATCTTGAACTCGGTGGGGAGTAAATAAACACAACTGTTAAATTTGCAAGATTATAATCAACAGAGGACATTTGACTGTTGATTAGGTCAGGTGTGTAAAGGATACAGAAAGTGAGAAAACTGTTGTGTATGTAAATATTTTATTTCAATAACACATCTACATGTCTCCCCGGCTCCAGAAGAGACGATTAGCTGATTAGCTACTCACATGACGCTGTGATGGAAGCTGATGATGGTCTTTCAGCAGAGTAAAGCAATCCATCCCTCTGTAACATCACTCCTCAAGTCACTTCAAGTTTTTTCCAGTATATTATTTATATTAAACATTTAAACCATTTTACATGATGAATTAATTGTACAGTAAACACAAATGACACACTCTTAATTCTCTACATCCATATTTGACCCATAAGTGCAGTTTATGTAGCCTACATGAAGGCCATCAGTCCATTTCTTCCAGCAGTTGTACAGTGTCCCTCAGGTCCTCCACCACTGCATCCACGTCTGCTTTTGATGTACCCCTACCCACACTCAACCGCAAGGCATTAGCTGCCACCTCGGAGGAAATGCCACAGCTCAGAAGGATATGGGAAGGCCTGATGGACAGACACAGTACAGAGTAGGCATGTAACTTATTCACTGATACATTTTGGGTCTTGACAAAGGCACAATAAGTGAGAGAGGCACTCTTTACCTGTCTCCACTGTCTGAGTGGCAGGCAGCACCAACGCTGGCCAACAACCTCGTACAGTTGGACAATACCTTCCGGCCTGAAGTAGGAGAGAGATTAATCATTCAAAGCCTTTGTAGTTTACAAATAGCCCTGTGCAGGTCATGACCTGCCTCTGACAAGCATAGGTGTAGGGTTAGAGGACATTGTCCGGACTGGCAGGCCAAAACAGACAAAGCAAAACTAAGGAAGAGAGTCATCACCTTGTAATCTTGGGCCCAGAATGGACACATTACATGTGTTAGGAAGGATATCAGAGCCAGGGAAATGGCTGTTGAAGCGTATCTTCTCCCCAAAAACAGCCTGAAAATGCAAACATACTGACGTTTAAACTGTAAGCAACCGTATAATCTCAGGTAATCATTTCTAAATTAGAGAAACAATAAGGCCTATGAACTATAATCATACTGTAAATAGATAACATTGTTACACTTTTCTTCTAAGTTCATTCTCTCTCCAGAAATGGAAACTGACTTACCTTTAGTCGTTCTTCCAAGTAAAGTCTGGTACTTAGCATATGACGCTCATAATCTGACAGATTGGAGGTCACTAGTTCTGCAGCCTAACAGACACATAATAAATCAGTAACAATAAAATGACAGTTTTGGTGTCTAAATGAAATACTTTACAAAATCAATATCAACTGCATTTATCAATGTCTTTTAACTCTTTTAGTGGTGGCTAAAGAAGTTTAAGGTGAACAGAGGCTTTCCAGAAGCATTATAGAACCCCCTGGCAGCCATGTTGGGAGACCACCACGTCCAGTGCAACTGCCTAGTCCAGCTTGCTGCTGTCAACACTGCAACCACCATTGTCAACTTTTGTATAGACTTCCAAAAATCAAGAAGAAAAAAACGACTATGAGAGCCTCCATCAATTGCAAAGACGTCAAGGCAGACAACAATCAGTACAGGGTCTAATCAGATCATTTAATATCTGGTGAGTTAATTTTAACTAGGTACAGCTTTCCAAATAGTTGTGATCAAACAGTTATCACACAGCATGTCAGTTAATAGTCCATTTGACACTTTTTGTGTTGTGCCAAAATTTGTATCCCATAAAAAATGTGTTTCCCTGGCTGTGTCCTTGTTTTGTCCTCGGTGTGTGTTGTTGTTTTGCCACTGCACAAGGAAATTATCGTGGGGGATATCTGCTTAATAAATGACAAGTAGACTAATGTACAGCCAGACAGCTTGCTTGTAGAATCAATGGAAGCTTGTGGTTTGAGACGATAGATCACCAACGAACGTGACTGCCGTTCATTATAAGGCACCTATAGGTACAGTTGTGAGAAAGGGCAGAGCACCTCTAACCCATAAATAAATGACTTCACATTGATTGGATTATCTGATTCCTATTACCCCCTTTCACAGAAGTCATTATCCTAGAGGTTCACATACTTTTTTTAGCCTAGACTGTGAATGCTTAAACAATGTCTTCAATAAAAACATGCATGTTTGTGAGTTATTTCTTTATTCACATTGTGTTTAACTATTGTTGTGACTGAGATGAAGATCAGACCACATTTTAGGTCAAATTAATGCAGAAATCCAGGTAGTTCCGAAGGGTTCGCAAACGTTTTCTCACAACTGTTTCCTAGCACTGTCCAGTACTAGGAAAACAATCCACAAACACTGAAAAAATGTTGTTCTTTTCTTCCCGGGCGTGAAATCGAGGCCAAGACACCGTCAGGGGAAACACATTTTTGCACAACACTTGCCGTGTTCATGTCATGTCAGAAGAAGCAAAAGAACTGTATTTCGTTGCTTAAGTTGAAAGCATTCATGTGTTTAACTCGCCCACATCCAAAATAATTTGAATTTATCAATATAACTGATAATTTAGATTTGTATTACCTTGGACTGCCGACATCGATGGATTCCCTGCTATGTTTACCACTTGCATTGACACACAATTTGTTGCGTATTTACGGTAAATCCGATATGACATGAACACGGCATTCTTTTGGGTTTGACTGTTTATGTTTCCCTTTGCCCCGTTGGATTGTATTGGAGAGCAGCACTCCCTGCAAACTGACAGGTATGTAGCTCTATCAGAATCGATCGGCATATTGAAAATAACCAGATTTATCATTTAACACTAATCAGATAACACATTCTTATTTTAAAGAGTGTGAAAGGCAAACTGAAATGGGTGTCATAAAATCATTTATATTGACTTTTAAAGAGTCAAGTTTTTCTTGTGTTCATGTAGGTTCACCAGCGGGTCTCTATATAGTAAAGTTATAATAATGAGGTGCTAGTCTTCCACTAACTTGTCAGTGGTCTTCCAACAGGGTGTCGGTATGGTTGCTATGGTATTTAAAACGCTTCTGCAAAGGGTCTATTATTCAAAATTTGAACCCTTTTGACACCAAATTGCAAAGATGTAATTTTTCCACTCAAATGTTCAACAATTAATTGAGGTTCAGAAATCATCCGTTTTTATTTTTTTAAACTACTTTTGAAAACATTTCCATTAACAATTCCAATAACAAGCATAGGAGTACAGGAGATCTACCTTTCCCAGACCAGCAATCATTGGTGTGTTCTCAGTACTGTAATATTCAAAAAAGAGAAATGAGACCCTAATCTGCAGCTCTTTCTGATTTCAGTAATCGTTTCACGCATGCATGGTAGCTGACTGCTGATTATTCAGGTGAGACAGAATAGAACATTACCCTGGTCTGAAGTTCCTCTCCTGTCCTCCTCCAAATAGCATTGGATACAACGGCGTTCTTGTTCCAGGACCATTCACATACAAGGCACCAATCCGGGGTGCGTAGAACTAGAAATGTAACAAAAACTTTCAATAACTATCTTTTTCAAATGCTGTAATGGCAAATCGTGGTATTTTATACAACAAAATCCTGACCTTGTGTCCTACAATGGTAAGGTAATCCACTCCAAGGTCATAGGCGTCTACTCTGATTTTCCCCAGAGCCTGGGCAGCATCAGTGTGGAGGAGGATTCTGGGTTGCTGATCCTGCTTGTTAAGAGATTTTATTCTCTGGCAGATCTCTTGGACTGGCTAAAAAGAGAAAGGCATTTCAACATACTAGAGGTCGTATACATAGAGCTACACAGAAAGTGCGATTTTTAAGCTAGGAGTTGCGTTTAAGAATTAATTCATGCTGTAAATGTGCTCAGCTAAACATTTGATAAAGATGGGGGGATTTATCAGCTAAGATAATGGTAGGGGGTTGACAAGAACATAACTGATGACATCTTACGATGTGATTCATCAGAAACAATTCCTCCTCCCAACATGAATTGATTAATGAACTTTTATTAAGATAATACATTATTTGCAATACTGGGTTAGATATCCTAAAAACAGTACACCGATATACATTTTCCTAGACTGAGTCATATTCATGCAGTGTGTCCTACTCCATATCACAAGGATTGAGGTGAATTGTAAAAATGACATGCCTGACCTGCCTTTTTTCATTCAAGAAAATTCTCAAGTCACTAAAGGTCCTCTGTATTACTCTTAACTTCTGCTCCTAGATGAAATCTTAGAACTTAAAAGCTTGATATGTTACATTGAGACTAACTCTTGAAAGCTGGAGTGAAGCACACTCACTATTCTGAGATTGTTCTCAGAATTGGTCCACTTGTGAACAAATCTCTAATTTACGGGGCCCAAGTCAAGAGGAATTGTGAAAAAGATGCAGGACGAGGTGGACAAGAAAGAGGTCTTCAGCTTTCCAAGCCTCTATCTGCTCTTACCATAAGGACTCCCGTCTCATTGTTGGCGAGCATGATGGAGATGAGACAAGTGGTGGGACGCACCGCGGCAATGATATCCTCCACCTCCACACGGGCTGTCACCTTGGAAACAGGCACAAATGTCACATCTGTGACAAAAACATAGTTGGTCATTGAGACAACACTCAATACACAAGTCAAGAAAGAGTGAAAACCAAAAAAGACTTCTGTTAGTTGTGAGAAAATAAAATGACCAAATTTTTTTTTTTATCAATTTATTACGTGAAACTAGATGTTATGCTCTTAGGATTCATCTGAATACAATCTGGGTGTATAGCAGGTTCTCTCACCTGCCTTGCCATCTCTCTGTAGGTGTTCAGCTGTTAGTTTGACTGAGTCATGTTCCACATTAGAGATGATAATGTGAGGAAGGCCAACGCTTCCATTCTGGTAATTCCTCTGCCCTTTACTTTGCTCTGTAGCCCTGCAGCTTCTCCTGAAGTGCTCCAAGGCAGTGTGGAACACCAGGTTATTGGCCTGAAAGAAGGTTAGCCTGTTACAGACCTCTCAACTCTAAACACTGGTGTTTTCATGGTACTATTATTATTTTTATAAAGGTTTCTGCCCCTTTTTATTAGTCATCACACAAAACTGTTGTGGCTTTTTAAAACTAGTGCACAATAGTGTACCAACATTGATTGATTACCTCTGTTCCACCTGAGGTGAAAATAATGTCCTCTGCTTTACCTCCAACCATTCTTGCCACATTCTCTCTGGACTGATAAATGATTGCCTTGGCATTGGCACCTAGAAATAACACATGTTTCATAAAGAAAAAAAAGTACAGCAAAATAGTACATGTTTGTTAGATATCAAGTACTGTTTGCACTCATGGATACAACATTATGTGGCTGGGTACTGAAAAGGTGTGGGTTTCAATCAATGTAACAACAACAAAAATCCACTCAACACTATAACAGGATAATCTAAGAAACAGCAATGTATTAGCCTAGTAAAAATAAAGAAATTACATTACATATCCTGTTACATAACTTGCTCTGCATTTCCTATTTCAAGTAAAACTTCAATTCAGTGGCATTTTGATGCAGGATATACGTTTTCTTCACCTGCTACATAGTTGCTACTAGGGTTTCCCCACGCTTCCTGTAGGGCTTCAGAAATCGCCTGGATCACTTCTGGCTCCAGAGGGGTGGTGGCATTGTAGTCCATGTAGATCCTGTATTATAAAATGTACAGTGGAGAGAAACATAGCCTACCTGCTATAAATATACAATGAAATTGATAATAGCCTGTGTGTCTGAGTCTCCACATAATCTAGAAAAATCTACAAAAAACTAAAACTAAAAACAATAATGTGTACTGTGAAGAGCATGTAACTCACCAAATCAAGCTCATTTCCCATGCTATGTACTTGGTGAAAGAAGGTGAGTTTGATTCTAAGTGAATGCACTAACTGCTGACACCATTAAGTTCCCAATCCAAACAAAACTCCCTACCTGTCCAGATTCATCTCTGAATGATGAAAGAAGGTATGGCCAATGACTGTGTGGCCCTTTGCCAAGGTGATATCATCAGCTTGATTAGCCATAACCTAGGAGAAAGAAGACACCTTGTAAACTTTGTGTAAAACATTTCTTTTATAAGCTGGTTGGACAGCTAGAGAACTGGGTTCATGAGCTCATACAGAGAACATTGCAAACATCAACAAAGCACATTAGGTGCAGCTCAAGGCAGAGCCCTCGATAACCTTTGCAATTTCCAGGTGGCAGCTATGTTTGCTCCACAATTATCTTCATGGCCATTTCTAAGTAGTTTGTGATTCTCATTACAGCAGTGTTACGGAGGACGTTAGTACACATTGGTAGCCAACACTTCTAAACATGATCAAACTTGGCCAAACTCTCTGTACTCTCAAGTCCACGTCATGCCTGCAGCAGGCATGACAGGTTTGCTCAGCTGTCACTATGTTAGCTAAGCTTCCTCTTAGCCCTGACATGCTCCACGGTTGATTCATGGGTTTTAATTGATCAAGGCACATTGGTGAACTTGAACTAACGTTAACTCGCAACTGTAACATTAAGGACCACGAGACTCATCCCTGGCAATGTCTACCTGACCGAGTTTAGTAGTTAGCTAGCTAGCTAACGTTACCTGTTAACTTTAGCTAGTATTGCTAACTGACACTATAGCAAGATTAGAGTTAACGTTAATCAGCTTCAGTCAAATGTTTTCCCTCTCAGTCTTGAGATGGCAGGCTGAATTTCTTAGCTTTATTACTGTGCAACGACTCTGACCTTGTAAAGTGATGCGGAGGTGCTCTGGACAGATTATAGTTATCTGTGTCAATCATCAGCTAGCCAGTTGTTATATGACTGGATGATGCGCGACTCCACAGGGTTGCCAAATATCGCAAAAGAAAACATGCAATTTAAGCTGTTATAAGAAGCCCAAAACAAGCAACTCTACAATGAATATAGATGAAAATCAGACAAGCTGCTTTTTCTCTTTTTTTTGGGTCCTAATTCATGGACAAAACACTTCACAGGCATGATTGACTGTATATTTTATGCAGCTACTTTGGTTACTTAGGTACACTGAAATCCCTGGTTGGACAGTGACTGGTGAAAATAGCCCATCTCCTCTAGTTGAGGGACGCACGACAAAGAGTCCACATTTAAGAATGTCCTGCAAAAATCTGGATTTTTGTCATGCCGAAGAGCCTTAAAGTAATTGTGTTATAACATTAAGGATAATGCAGCAGATGGAAACTACTGACAGCTATTATTTTTTTGTCATGCCTATTGTTGTGTATTTGGTAGCCAAACACAAACAAACTTAAAAGCAAGAATATTTTGGAACGAAGCCCCGAATTTGCAACTCTGTCAATATTCATGAGACTTTTAAATAGAAATATATGATAAACAATTCCAAATACGCTTGTAATAGCCGGACATGGCAACTCCAGTTTCTGCTGCCACGGTTACAACCAGGAAGCTTTGATGAAAATGTATTTCTAGCCTCCAGAATTAATAGAACTATGCAGTGAATGTTCATTCAGTTTTATATATAGCCTACCAAAGTGACAGTTGTGCTTTCTCACAATTGATTCTAATTAACATTAAAGGGTAGGGGAGAATGGGGTAAGATGAGCCCCTTTTTACATTTTATGCTACTACAGCTAAATAAATGTTATTATTTCAAACAATAATTGTGATATATGCTTGAGATCGCAGGGCATCCATGGAAATTAAATAATTTTCTGATTTAACTGCTAATACAGTTTCTCAGAGGTACAACCCAAAGACTTAGACTCAAATCCCTCCAGTTTAGGGGTAAATTGAGCATAAAGATTATGTGGTAAAATGCTAAAGTTAAAACCTTTATTTTTGTCCTTTTCTGCTTTTTATATCCTCCAAGGGGGCTGAACTCCTGTTTGTTTTGAGTTTGTAGTCTCATGACATAATGATCTCTGCTCTGTAATATTAGAAAATACCACATCAGCACATACGTGTTTAAATTAACAACAATGTAATAAAATGTAATGTAATTAAATTTGGTAAACTGAGCCATTGGCACATTTGACCCCACAATCACCATTTTGGCAAAACTGCTTCACACAGCTAATCAGGCCCCTAGTTTATGTCCTCATGTTATATCTTATAAAGCCTTAAATTAATATATAATAATGCCTCAAATGTATCTATGTCCATTTAAATGCAAGGATCATTAAATAAATGATGAAATCACTTGACATAGCAAAAATCAGATTTTGTGACCTGGCTCTCTTACCAATTTCTCCCCTTCATCACATATTCAGGGGAATTATTTATTCTTCCTAAATCTGATCACATGATTAATTTTGTGTATAGTTGCCTAGATACAAGGGGTGGCTCATTTTACTCACAACTGCACTTATCCCGTTCTCTCCTATTTGTTTTGTGACCAGCAACAGTCAAAGAATGAGCTGAAAATGCTATGCAAGGATTGTCTCGAAAAAACAATTTAAACATTTGTGAAATTTGGCTTTAACAAATGTCAATTGAGTTTTAGGAACTGTGACATCTGCCAAATTTCGGCAAAATTAATTGTTGATTTGACCAAGAGTTAGGTGATGTGGTTTCCTATGACTCTCATTTATTTAGCCTTACTGTAGCTGTGGTTTTTGTTTGATTACCAGACAGCCAAACCATGTATTCCACTTTCACCTGGTTCTTCCACTGTTCTCAGGCATTGCACGAAAAAAGGAGGAATTGTCCTCTAAGGCTAATCTGATTTTCAGGATCAAAGATTAATTGATGTGTTAATTTATGGCTGTTCATTGGTTTGTTTGTTATAGGGGTCATGATAAGGAGGTTCTACATAAAATGTGGGGCACCAAGCACAAAATCTACAGTGTGAAAGGAAACACAGTTAATTGGTACACATGCAGTATATTCTATAAATAAGACTAGTACATCAGTTTGTGCTGCATAATTTCCATGTTTATTTCATATATGACAATGTGTTTAGTGTACACAAACATTTGACGTTAAACTCCAACACTCAAATAGAGACACTGACTGAACTACTGCCCATTTAAGATTTCATAAATGGGTAAAAGTTTATAATACACTGTTCACAGCAATCAGGTTTATATACAATGCAAAATAATATGAAGAAAACATAGAAATGTACTTGTGCGATTTGATGGTGCGAAAAAATTAGAAAATATTCTGATTAGGTGTGGAAGCACAACAATTTAAATGATGTTCCTTAAAAGGGGATTGATTTAAAACAAAAATAGCCTGCTTTGTGAAGGCTGTCATATTGAAATAAGAGTAACAGTGTGTGACAGTAACATAATCAACAGCATCACTGTATACAAGATGCAATGCCTAATTGGGCCATAATGAACCAGCCTCCTCCGACACATCATTGGATGGATTAATACAGGTACAGGTATGTCCCACATCCACCATATGGTTCCCTGATAATAGCCTACCTACAATCATTAAGGAACCAGACAGTGACACCAGTAGATTGCAACACTACCACCCCAGAAGAATACATATTTTGAAATATTAATTTACATTCAGCGTGAAACTTTGGTTGGCTGATTTTGTCAAATGTGACACACATTAAAAGGCCCAATCCATAAAAATAAAAATAAGAATAAGAATGCCAAGGCTCAATTAAAAATCAAACCGTTTTGGAGCAATCTGGGGGCCACATACAGGTGCTATTCTATGATACCGGATTGGGTGTTAAAGGAAATCAGACAGTGTTCGACACAGTGTAGTGTACAGTACAGCAGGGTATTCCCTCAATGATGATGATATAGCTGGATAGAATACAACTGCAACCTCTGCTAAGAATCTCTGTGATAGACGTTGAGCATAATATTGATCACCTGAACTCTAATTAGTGCACAACAAAAGAAAGATATTAACACAAATTTTGCTCTTTGATTAACCACAACTCCAAACAGTTTTACAATACCTGGAGGGCTGTAAAATAATTTTAAAACTCGTATCACTTCATTAGATGCCCACAAAGTATAACAACACACAGAGAATACTTTCTAATCTCAGGAGATGTGGTTTTTGTAGCGTAAGGTACTGTGTGGATTACATCAGCAGCATCATTAACAACATGAAGTGCTGTAACCAATTCAAACAATTCCCCATTTAGATTCACTGTGCATTTGACTCTTGAGTTTAACAATGCACACTTTGAGATATTGTTCTATTACGGTGGTTTTGATTTGTGACACGCAGTAGCGCTTCCATCTTGTAAGTGCAATGTCATTACTGGTAACGTTGAGCATGCTCTCTAGGTTGGCTGACCTAAGGCATGCTCATGAATCCAACTACAAAACCAACTCACAAACTATCTTAATGGTCATTTTCTGACCAGATTCCAGATTTAAATTGTCATTTTCTGGGGTCAGAAAAATATCCTGTTGTGCATGAATGCTCTGTAGCAATCTGGACTAAAGATGGGATTAAGAGGTCAAATAAAACAACAACCCAAAACTCAGCTAAGACATGAGTATAGTCTTTGCAACTTGTAATTTGACACTGCCAACAGGGTTGATTTTTCCTTTGAAAGCATATTCATTTGTTTGACAAATATAGCCATACACTTCTAAGGCTGACATGATAATCATGAAATATCAGTATGTTTTGGTATGTATAAACATGCAGTTTACTCTGTTATTAAAATTCCATATTATATGACAACTCATTGCCATACTAGGAATGTAACATTAACATAACTTAAACCTTTTCATATTTGTCTGAATATAGATTATGATGATGATGATGAAAGCAGGACAGCAATTTCAATGATATGGTTTGCAGACACTTGCAGAACAACATTATAGCAGCATGAAGGATGTAGATTCAAAGCAACTGGTGCAGAGACATACTGTACAGTATGGTTGAAAAGAGAGGCACTACATTTAGTCAATATACATATCATTCAGAAAACCAGTTTCTTCTTCTGTCTTACAAAGAACAGTTCACATACTTCTGCTCGTTCTACAAGGTAGCTTTGTGCAGCTGATGATGCGCAGACCACCTTAATTCATATTCTCTACCTAACAATTTATGTACCTTGTCAGATATCATGTATGTGAGTTGGGTCGAAGGTCAGGTATGACTATCCTAATCTTAAAAGGGATAGTATAATTCAAGTAATCTTCAGCACAAAGAAACTGGCCAATGTATATCATGTTATTAAATTGTTTAAATAGCATAACTGCATGGGGACAAGGCTATGTTATCAAAACATTTAAGGAACTCATATTAGAAAGTGCAGTGTGCAGAAATTGCACTGTACTACTACTTTAGAAATATAAATGTCTTTGTAAATAAATACATGCAGAAATAAATAATAAAGCTGTTAAATATCTAAATATTTCACATTTTAATACAAATAAAATGGTAGACAATGAGATTAAATTTGGGAGGATTCATGTGATGATATTTGACTATTAAACGTATGACCATAGATACCCTCAAAGCTCCTACAAGTAGCTAAAACAACATGGACTAATCGAAACACCAGAGGAACATGTATTTTTTTATGAGTGCCATTCCCTTTCTCTTGCCAGGCTGTGTGTGCTAAGATTTCTGATAACTTTTAGGGATAAAAGGCAGATTATACAGTCAAAATTCATGAAGAACTATTCAGCCCCAACCAGAAAGAAAAGAGAAATGTTCTAAAGAGATACACTCAACTGTCATTATTTTTTCTTTCAGCAACTATGTACTGTATATTCTAGATTTACTTTGTATGCAAACCAGTTTAAACATTGTATATAGTTGTAGAGTTAATAGAGAAGAATCTGCACTTTTGTCTATTTACTGACAGCTGAGATGCAAATGTGATAATGTGATCCTCACTGACATGGCAGCTTTAGTTCATAACCGTCACTGCATTTTTAAGGAATAAATGTGTAAGGCTCAATGTGTCACTGACAACAACTACATCACCATACATATGTAATCTGAAATAAGAAACTGTTGCTACTTCTTCCATTTTCTTCATTCCCCCAGCTATGAATAAATTCCAGTACAGTACAGTGACAACTTTTGAAGAGGTTCTTCAGACTATGAGACTCACACCGCAGCAAAGGCCTGACACAAAACGGGGGCTTTGGGTCTTGAGAACACTAGAGATAAACTGAGAATGTACAGGGAAAGGATGGTCAGTGGTGATAGTGGTGGTGGGGAGGGGGCTCAGCACAGGGGAAGGTATAAGGACAGGGATCTATATACAGGTTAGTCTTTGTGTTCAACTTTCTCTCATGAGATTTGTTCAGAGTCTTGTTTCACATCCTCATCGGTCCAGCTCTTCTTCTAGAAAGCTTTGACCTGAGAGATAGAAAAGAAAATGCATTCATGCAGCAATACAAAATGTTCCTGTTATTAGTTCCTTATTTTTACCTGAGGAAGATAATGTATTGTGTCATAGATAAGTTGGTATTTTACCTGATAGTTCCAGCAAGGAGAGGGTTAAACGCATACAGCCAATCATGCATCTCTTTGTCACTGTTGGCCTGAAGCAATATTCCACGATGTTCTGTGCACACAGCAAATGTGTTCGGGGTCTATTGAGAAAGCCATCAAATTAAAACCTTATTATGGGATACCAGAAGTTGGGAAGAGAGTATTTTGGGGAGTCAATCACTAACCTTCAGCATGGCCTGCTGGTCCTCGCTGTACTCCACTTGGGCCGAGGAGAGGTTGAGGATAGCCCGCTCTACAGTGTCTCTCTCTGTGTTGTAGATGTAGACGTATGGCCGACGCACCACTACATAGCGCTTCACCCATCCGTTGGTGTTTGGCTCCAAGAAATGCAAGTAGCCCTTTTTTGACACAATGGGGCTGCCAAAATAGAGGTGGAATATCACCACGGATGAGACAAAGACATTTTTTTTTTTAAGTTACTATAGCAGACCTGCAGAGCTACTCACCTGACTCGGATCTCCTGGATATCAGGAACAAATTTGCGGGCCCGAGGCTTAGGTTCAGGGGCTCCATTGGGGGACTTCTTGGCCTCTCCATCCTGCTGGGAGTCAGGATTGGGGCTGATAGCACGAGAGCGAGGTGTAGGGGGTCTGGGGTACAAAAATAAAAAAGTTTTGATTCATGTAATCTCACTACCTAATCCATACATTTTATTTAAATCAAGAAACATGCAGTCGGTTTTAGTCATCATTTGGCTAATCCTGACTGCCTCACATAATGAAAGGCTATATTATAACAAAAGGCACTTGAGCTGCCAAATGTCCTGCCATAATATATTAAATATAACAAGTTATGCTAATTAGGCAATTAATTAAGCTAATTAATGCATTCATTAGCAAACTATTCTATGTCAACATACTTGTCATCACATAACACATGCTTGGTATTAATATGAAGTCCACATCTTAAAGCGTTAAGGAGTTTCAAGAAAAATCAGTTTTTCCTATTAATATGCAAATTTATGCAGCAAGGTGCTTTTTCTAATCAGATCATCTTCTCTATAGGGGGAACCTGTGGTGTAAGTATGAAGTTTCTATCATGTATTGTTCTTGAGTTATTGTGTTCACAAGAATGTGTCTACACACAGACACAGACGCCACCATGACGGCATAATGTCCTGCATACCATGTACCATGGTGGCGGGACATACAAATTATGGCAATTATTACATGACATTAAACATACTGAACTGACCTGAGTTCAGCATTGCCATAACAACCCTCAACCAGGGAAGGGCATGTTGAGGAGGGTGTCATTGTGTTGAGGGCAGAGGCTGAGGTGGATTCCCTCAGCATTGTGACAGACATCTCTGAGAGCTGTAATTCACACACACACACACACACACACACACACACACACACACACACACACACACACACACACACACACACACACACACACACACACACACACTGGCTCAAACTGTGTGAAAAAGCTAGAGAAAGCAATCAGCAGACTCTTATCAGAGTTTAAGCATATGTAAATTTAAGCATATCAAGCACTACCTTGCTCTCACTGGCGCTGACACACACATGGCTGTATTCTCTGTTGAAGGAATGAGTGAGCAGCCGCAAACACTGAGTGTAAAAAGGACAGGCAGAGCTTTAGATGTCTGTTCAAAAGTTACAAAATCAGAGAACAAAAAAAGGCTCTTAAAAAGGCATTTTTAAACTACTGTTAGTAATCTCAAGGCCCACAACCTGAGAGTCGTTCTATCTGGCCCTCTCCCTCACCACAGACATGGTGGATGCAACGCTTTTAGCTGCTTATATGCCCTGGACTGTTGGCTAAAAGATTGGTGCCACACTAATAATGTGGTTACTTCGATCTTTTCTGGCATCATGATGTCTTTTATCGCCCAACCGGATTACACCCGAGCACACTAGGAGCGCAAATGTTATCTACTAATATCGGAAAAAAATTACATACCTGACAACTTCCCATACCACACTGTAGCTACATCCCTGTCATAGTAGGAAACTCACGTGTCAACAATTATAGGAAATGCCACTCTGTCAATGTCAACAATCTCATATACATTAAGCCTTCCGGGGTTTCCCAGTGTCTGCCAGCTCTGAGTAATAATATTTGTTTTGGTCTATTGAATGTAAGGTCGCTGTCAAACAAGTCATTTATATGCCAAGATTTTATTATGGCTAATAACCTAGAGTTTTTCATGTTAACGTAAAACATGGCTAAGTCAGGGAGACTCAGTACTTCTGAATGAGGCCACCCCTCCCAATTTGTCCTATTTTCATCAGCCAAGGTTGTCTGGACGTGGTGGGGGCTTAGCAGTGGTTCACAGAAATGTATACAAATGCTCCCCCTCCTCTCTTGACAGTTTTTCCTCCTTTGAATTCCTCAGTTTTTTAATTACTGGCATGGTACCTTTACTCTGTGTTTTAGTTTACAGACCAAGAATTTTCTGAACTCCTGGCTCTTATCATGCCTCGGTATGACAGAGTACTTACTCTTGGTGATTTTAACATCCATGTTTGTTGCCCTTCACACTCTCTTGCCACTGATTTTATGAATCTTATTGAGTCTTTCAAGCTTGTCCAATCTGTTAAAGGAGCTACTCATTGTAAAGGTCACACACTTGATCTGGTGCTTTCCTCTGGTTTCTCCTTAGATGAAACTGATATTATCGATGTATGTGTGTCTGATCACAATGTAGTTGTTTTTACGGCTCTACCACCCCGTGTGCATGTTCGATCATCTTTAACTCAAATTCTGCTACCAGATTCTGTGAGGCTTTTTCAGCTGCCCCTAATTTAAATTTTACTGTACAACCTGACACTAGCACTGATGAGTTGGTAAATAATTTTAATAGTCATTGTATGACCCTTCTTGATTCTATTGCTCCTTTCAAAGATAGAATGGTTAAAGCTAATGCCCTACCATGGCTAAATGACCACACCCGGGCCATAAGAAGAGCTTGTAGAAAAGCTGAGCATAACTGGAAGGCCAACAATCTCCAAGTCTCCTTTGACATTCTAAGAAATCTAATGCAACAGTACCAGACAGCGGTTAAGGATGCATGGCCGTGCTATTTCTCAAATCTTATTACAAGAAACTGCCACAACTCCAGGGTCCTTTTTAAAGTAACTGATTCTGTAGTTAGCCCCCCGCCCAGTCTAAATATTGACGCTTCCCCTGATAAATGTCAGGAATTTTTTACTTACTTTTCCAACAAGGTGGAGGACATCAAGCGCCAGATTTCACCTATAGACCGAGACCTTTCAATTTCCCCCAACATTCATGCTGTTCTGTCAAACTTTGAACCGATTACTCTTTTGGTCTTACAGGAAACTATAACCCACATGAAATCCTCCTCCTGCCCGTTAGATATTATCCCCACCACGTTTTTAAAGGAGGTACTTGGAACTCTTGGTCCTGTTATTTTATCTATTGTAAATAGTTCCTTGGCCAATGGCTCTTTCCCCTCCTGTATAAAGCATGCCGTAGTACAACCTCTCCTGAAAAAAACAAATATGGACCCCCTTGTTTTTAGCAATTATAGACCTATTTCCAAATTACCCTTTCTATCTAAGGTCTTCTTTCTGGCTATAAAATACATGAGTAACATATTTCAAAACAGAAAAATTCAGTATTCAGTATAGCCTAATGATGGCTGACCTTGGCAGCTAACTCCCTCTGCCTCTCAGTGGGGATGTCAGAGCTGGGGCTGGGGTCCTGGTTGACCTCAGAGGGCTGAGGGGACTCACTCAGCTCCTCAGTCACACAGGACAGCAGCGACTCCTGGCCCATAAGCAGGGTAGACTCCAGTTTCTCCCTCAACAGGAGGTAATGTCTGGTCTTCTCCACCTGAGAGAATCGGGGAAAACATCACAACCATCGACAATAGCATCTGCCTACAGGTGTTACCGTATGTGGAGAGTGGTGCTATAAAAGATAAGTAAATTATGCCACCCACATCATGAAGAAGGCTGAGTTTCTCCAGCTCCCACTGGTGGTCCAGAATGAGGCTGTCACTACGGGGCCTCCACCCAGCCAGGTTCTCCTCCCCACGGACGTAGGCCACTGAGGTGTCCAGCACCCGCCTGCGTCTCCTCTGCATACCTGGGGTGGGATAGGTGGAGGATGAGTATCTCAGAGAGTAGAGAGAGGGAGAGAGAGAGAGGTGTATACCTAAATGGTGGAAATGCAAAGTGGTGACTGTCTTGACTCTTACCTGGGCTTCCTGCGTCTGCCAGGTGACATAGGCTGACCTCATACACTCCAGTGATACGGTTTCTAGAAAGAGAACAGAGCCCCATAACAATAGAAAGGATGCATGTACTGTATGATAATGTTTTCCTAGTTTGCAATTTTAAACTCACCCCTCTGCTGCTCTCAGGCTTCCAGTGCCAAAAAGGTTGCGGATAGAGCGGGAGGCAGGGAGCTTGGTGTCTCGGGAGTAAAATACCATGCAGATATCTTTGGTTATGACTGTGGGCTGGGTGCAGTTCTCCATCTGCAATTGATAAAGGAGGAGGGATTTTCAACATCATCCCTCTACAGTGCTTCACACATCACCTCTGATACCGTAAGAGCTATTTAAGGCCTAAGGGGCTCAGCTCTGCTTCCCACGAGTGCAGGCACTGTACCTCCAGGTAGGCTGAGAGGGTCATGTAGATCTTCTCCCCATATGGGGTGACTCGGTTTAGCAGCAGGGAGTTGTGCATGGAGCTATCCCAGGCTGCCTCAAAGCGGTAGAAGGTCCTGAAGTGGTCAATGGAAGAGGAGGCCAAGAAAATAAATTAGCTATTAAACCTCATGCTAAAGCCCCTCAATCTAAACACAACTGTTACATACAACTCAGTGTAAATCCGGCCAATACTTAACATACAGAAAGATGTGCACTATATTTTGATTATATACACTGAGAACATACAACATTTGGAAATAGTTTTTATAATCAATTTACTATAGCAAATGTACAGTACAGTATGTAGACCTTGTGGTGGGTGTTCCTGAAGTTGTCAATACAACAAAAGTGATAATGAAATTATTTGCATGCAACAGGACGCCTGAGTTCATGTTCTGCTTTATATAAAACACCACAGAAAAACAAGAAGAGCTGAGATGACTTTATTAGTACTGAACAAAAGGAGGGTGATGAGAGACTGACAGACAAAATGAGGGACAGGGCTGTGAAATACCTATGATCAACTCCCAAGGAAATGCTGTGAGAAAGAAGAAATCAGCAAAACAATAAAAAGTGAGAGTCAGGAAGAAAGCTGTGGTTGTGAGCTGTGTGGCTGGGATGGTGTGTTTTCCTTTAAACTGCTTTTTCATAATATCATCTTTTCTGCAGTACGTCTTATGTAAACACTATCGTGGACTGTACATCTTGCCCATAAAAGACAGTTGAGCAATCCTGTGGAAGATACAAATCCACTTGACGCTATCTCTCATTCTCCTCTACCACTGAAAAGGTCAAATAGCAGCGCATGATCATTCCTCAATAGTGCTATCTGTTACTCCTCTATGATTGACCCCATACGTTAACATACACGATTTTCCCATTTCCCCAGAGTGAATAATCACACATTGAAACCAGTTATTCTTCTGGCCTGCAGCCCAGTATGGCCTTAAATAAAAAAATAAAAAATAAAGATAATCCAAGCAAGAATTGTAAAAGGAAACTAATGTCTGTAAGTCATAACAACAGGCTGAATGGACTCTTCATGAGGTTCAGATGTTGGCCTTGGACTGAAGTGACCTTGTGGGAAAGTGAACAATGTGTCACCCAAAAAGCAATGTACTGAGTTGTCTCCATAGTAACGGGAGCTCAGTGGTGCTCTGTGTCAGTAAAGGGGATACTTCAGCAGAGAGATGGCTTCTCCCTTTCAACAAATTGCTTTACAACGCATATATATACGCACACATATGACAAACACACACAGACACACACAGACACACACACACACACACACACACACACACTCCTCTCTCAGTAATAGAAGCCTGTTCGCTCACACTACAAGGAAGCAATTTCCTCTTTGAACTACATTTACATGTGCTTCTCTTTTCTTTTTACTACCCCTTTAAAAATGTAGAAGCCAGGATTGAAGTCATGCTGCTGGCGGAACATGTGAGGAACCGTTTGTTTCTGCCGTTTGGCTGGCTATCATTAAGGTAAGATTTAAAATATTCACAACATTGCGCAATTCTGGGGAAAGTGCTACTGGTGAGGTAATGGTTCCATGGATTACATTTTAATGGTTGGACTTAAACACCTTGCCAAAGAAGGTACTTTAAATGATGTGTTCTGTACAAACAGCACTTGAGTAATGGTGGATGACTAGTGTTCTTGTTCCTCCGACATTTTCTGGAGCTGTGATGGGAAGGACTCTCTGTCTCTTGGGAGGAGAGGTCACTGACTGAACCGTATCCAAGGATACAAATCGATGACACAGAAATCAAAAGGAAATATCAGTGTTTCTTGCACAGGCCAATACTATGAAAATATCAAATAGAGTGGAGAGAGGAAGGTGGAAAAAGGACAACCTGCATTCTGGAATTGATAGTTTCTTTTCATTTAGATTTCAGGATTTCATGAGTGCTTTTGTTACAGACAAGGTGCATCTCTGCCCGTTGTTCCAAATGAACTACATGTGCTGTAATAATGAATCACTACTGCCCTCCCATGGCAAGTAGCATTCATGCCTCATTTCAAACTTGGCACATTCAGTTCCAACCGTGCCTTTTACAATGAATATATATATCTGTAAGTAAATCAGCATCTGTGAATTATGGAGAGATGGAAAGATGAGAAAGGCACATCATTTCTTTGTTATGCTGGCAACATTTCCAAAATGCTCTGCTACTGGTCGATAGTATAGGATGGGAAAGAGGAAGGCAAGAGTGACCAAAGATTGATTCTAGAATTTCTGAAATCTGCCTTATGGCTAGTTCCTACAGCAATTGCTGAAGTGGAAACAGAAAGTGTGATACTGGCCCCACGACACCTCCAGCAGAGACACAGCCAAAGGCAGCCCATATGAAGCAAAGCGAGCCATGCAGTCCCTGTCTACCATCAACCTCAGCCCGATAACAGCTCAAACACACACCCAGCGCAGCAAGAGAACAAGGGACATGCAGAACCATATCCCTCACTTTTCATGAGGAGGAGAAAACAAAGAGGCATAGATGAGTGACAGACAGTAATGGCACAATGGGAGAAAAGGAACTAACTCACTAGGTGAGTAGAGGTAGACTAGGAATGACAGAGTATAGAAAAATGTTAAATGATGAGGTGTTTATGTAACTCAAGAGCATGAGAGGAGAGGCAAAATAATATACCTAGGCATGTCCGAATCAAGAAACTGTCTGCAAAAACAAAAAAACAACATTCTGTTAGTGGACTGGAGGGAGAAAAATGTTAGCATCCATATATACCTTGATGTTAGCCTCTGCAAGACTGAGGAGAGGCCACACTGGACCACACCTTGACCTGGTGCTGAGCCCTAAACAACCCATCCTGAGCCACTGAGGCCAGACAGGACAAGCATTTAAGGGTTGTGATCCCCAAGAGTGCAGCACCATGGTCAAAGAAAGGCCGGTCCAGCAGGGCCTCTGGACAGTTCTGGTTCCTTTTGAAATGTAAGTAAACCCATGTCTAGGGAATGGGATTGTTAGGCTTTTTGGAGAGGGGCAGGGTATCAGGAAAGCAGCGTGATAACCAATGAGCCAAGAGGGAAGGTCACAAAAATAATAATTTAAATGAGCAAAATTCTGAAAAACAGCTGGACCTTACAGTTGGCATATAATAGCCTTCCACACAATAATTTGTTAACATAATTATTTTGGTCATTTGATAGCAACAGGAGAGCAACACTGTTATACATTAATGCACTAATTCAATGTAAATATACTGTAGAAAATATGATATTATGCCAATATTCTACAGTTATGGTGCCACTGTATATTGGTGATGTTCATGGTTAGTGAGGTTAGGTGTTAAGGGACATGCCAATGCACAGTGAGTAGTGGTTTTGAAATGATAGGATACTGTATATCCCATGCAAGGACACCTAGCTAGTTAACATGACAATGGTTGCCAAGACAGAAGTTATGGTTAAGGGGCCAAAACGGCCTTTGGCTATTGAAGCCAATGCAGAAGTCCTGGGAGAAACGGTCCCTCTATTGCCCTCTACTGGCTGACTGCGGAACAACTTGAAACTCAACCCACATCAATGGGACCATCTAGACATACATTTCTTCCTACAAGAAGTTCTAGTCACAATAGCTCTTTTTTAATATAATTGTGTCAGTAGAGAGATATTTGTGTGAATTTCAGTGCATGTAAGGGGGTGTGTGCGCATAATCCTGTTCTTAGCAATGAAAATGGCTGCTTTATGACCAGAAAAGGCAATATGGGCTGCCGTTTCCTTCAGTTGTGAGCTTCACCCTGGCTCCACCTGCTCCATGCTTTTACTCTACTCTGCAAACTACAACAGGCCAGTAGAAAGTCCAAAGCGTGATGTCACAGTCACTTTGTCCATTATTTTCTACAGTCTATGGCCCTGATATAGAGACTGCTAAACTGTGGGGCGGAGCTATGGAAACAGTCATACAGTTGTCACTGATATCCACTGTGACTTTATTGGTTAATCGAGGCACTCAGTAGAGAGATGACGTAATGTTGTATGTCAAATGTATGACATTGTAGTGACCACAAATATGGATACTTTAAGGTTTGTTAGTAATTTTATACTACTAGCATTTATACCAGCCATTGTATAAGTTAGAGACATGCATGTTTCATTTTATAATGAGGTGCTAACAATTCTTGATGTGCAGGTGAAGGTCTGTATATAGTGTAGGTGAGTGAGATACAGTAAAATGAGGGTGCTTCTTGGTAAAAATTAGTGGCATGGTGCTTGAAATCTATCAGCAGGTCAGTCCTGGGGTTAGTAGATCTAATCATGGCTGAGATGGTGACAGGTCAGAGGTGACGTGATTCACAGGGTGAGATGCAACATGAAGGTGCAATGATGACAATCAAACATCCAAAGCACAGATTAACACCATGGAGGGTCGCACAGCCAGCATGGAGAAGTAAAAACGTAACTATTGATGTGATAGCTTTAAGTAAAAAAAAAGTTAACTTATAATGCAATTACTAAGAAGAATTCTAATTCACTCTGGATGTATTGTGTGTGTGACCTCCTGTATCTAGACTGATGAAACTAGATTTGTGCAAAGTAAACATTGTTGCAGGGACAAAGGAGTGGAAGTTCAGAATTTCTGGGATTAAAATCCCAAGCCAAAATAATAACAACACAAAATAAATGGCTGTGGTTTGTTATAACATTCAAGTTGTGCCTCTTGTGCCATGCTTTTTTTCTGTTCCGTACAGCTGGCTCACTATGCCATGCATTTGCCTGTGTGACATGTTCCAGTGCAGGAGCTGTCACTTTAACAACAGTAGCAGTAGTATTCTGGAGTGGGGTCCTCAGACGAGACTGTTGTTAAAACAAAACCAGAACCATAGAGTGGTTTCCATATTCAGCCAAGCTGCCAAACGCTTAAAAAAACAAGCATATCCATGGCCACTATACATACATTTCTGATTTGAATACCCCGCAACCATATGAATTCAAAAGCAGGTTGAACACTAAAGATGCACTGGCCTGGTGGTGTTCTTCATTTGTAAAGATCTCTTACAAAGCGATGGGTTTCCATCAAATGTTTACACCAGTACATACCTGTCATCTTGCATGGGCCTGACATACCCAGCAGACAAGATGTTGAGAGAGAGAATATTGGGGTCAATGATGGTCTCATCAGCCTCTGGGGTGCTGCGGAGCCGTCCTAGGAAAGCACAAAGACCTCAGTGAGGAAGGCTCATGGAGGGTGAAGTGCCATCGTGCCTTCTTGGTTTCGATGTTTGGTTTTCAGGTTGTGAAAGCCTCAAAACCAAACTTACCCACAACAAGCTCACGGACTTCCTTCCATTCAATGTCACCTCCTGACTCATGTACAATAGTAACAGTGACTCTTCTCTGGAGGCCCTGTAGAGTTGAAGAGAAAGTGATAGAGAGAGAGAGAGAGAGAGAGAGAGAGAGAGAGAGAGAGAGAGAGAGAGAGAGAGAGTGTGGGTGGGGGGGGGGGGGGAGGGGAAAAAGAGA
>OMLI01101978.1:24092-42461 GCA_900302605.1 Rondeletia loricata
GAGAGAGATGTGGTTATGCTCAGAGCATAAAAAAATATTAAACATGTGTCCCTCTGATTGACCGGTTGGCTCACAGTGTGACTGACATACCTGGTGCAGTAGGAATGTGCCATGGCAAGGCATACCTCCTCTGTGGTCCACCACTGCAGGGATGTAGCTGAGAAGACACAGACAGACAAAACCTCAGCCTTCACTGATCTGGCTACGTGCCGGTGAATTTATGAATGGTGATGGTGAGATTTCTCTGGTCCAACATGTCGCAGGATCATGATATTTGTTTCTGAAATATTTAATTTCATAGAACGCTCAGCCAATTGATTCCAAGCATCTGCTTTGTGAAACTGAACCATAGCACTGTATGCAGGGATCACTTCACTTGGCTAGGGGTGACATAGGATACTCACTCTCCATTGGCCTCCAGCTCACAGATCTCGAAGAATACCATAAGATCATATTTGCAGTGGCAGGGCCCTGCCGTGGGGCGGGTCAAGGCTGTCAGCTTGGTGGCAGGTACTGTGTTGAAAAGGAGATAGAGAAGGGTAGACAGGATGAAAGAGTGAGGGTAAGTTGACAGCAGACTGCTGGCTAGCAGGGGGAGCTGGGAACAGCTCCAACCCTACAAAGGAAAGAGAAAGGGAAGAAGACAGGAAATCAGAGTGATGCGGGGAGAAAGAGGAACCACTCACTGCAGTGGAAGGAGGACCTCTCTATCAGCATTTCTATCAATAACTCTGCAGTCCTCCCTTAAAGGGGAATACCACTAAAGTTCCATATTCAAATCAGTTTTTTTTCCTTATACCCTTTGACAGTTCACTTGTGTATTGGTAAACATTCACTACTGCCCCGACAATCAGAAATGACAGAGAAATGCCCCTGAATCTGTGATGTGTCATGCTGATGTACTGACTGACAACAAACTGGAGAGGATGGAAAATGTGACTGTGAGGGGATTCTGGGAATAGGGTTATATTTTGTGTCTCAGATTCATTATCACTGCCCATACAATGCACCTTTTAAGCAGAAAAGCTCAAATAACCATTATATTGTCAGGCTTTACATCACAGATATCAGTTTAGGTTCTGTGGTTTCTAGCTTTGTAAAAGAGCCGTTTGTGTTCACAAATATAGATTGAACTGTCCCAGGCAAGAGGAAAAGCATATGCACAAACTTAAACACAGTGGTATTCTCCTTTAACAGTAATGATCAAGGACTATAAACAATATATCCTGAAAACAATATGGACTAACTGCATTTCTCCAATTCTTAAGTTAAGAGTGAGAGTGTGAATGAAAGAAACCTCACATGCAGAGTTGGAGTTTGACCCAAGCTCAAGCTGCAATATAATATATAACCCATACAGTATATAGTGTATTTTAATTTAACATAACCTTCCCGTCCAAGAGAATATTATTCATGACCACTACTGTAGCAGAAAAGCCCAGTGATCCAGTTCAAGGAGGAACTGCAAGGAAAATCAACCACACAAGTAGACAGTGGGCACACAGAACACAAAATAACCAATCCAACTGTAGAATCCCCAAACCAAAAAGCTTCCTTTTTATAGCAGTTCATTTTTAAAACTAGTCAGATTTCTACCAGTCAATGAGCTAATTTAGCAGACTTTAAAAAAAAAAAGTTTGTGACACTATTGATCTCCCCCCTCCACAGGAAGGTGAGATCACAGGGTCACCTACAGAACAGCAACCCAGTAGCTGGTAAGGATCCAGTGTCTTGCTCAATGACACTTCAGCAGGGCGGATGCTTACAGTCACAGTGGCTTGAACCCGGGTCTTCTGGTTGAAGGACGGGCTCCCTACTCACTATGCCACGGTGCTGAGTCATAATAAATAAACCCTTGATACAAGTAAAGCACACTGTATTCTTTGCTATAGTAGTTCATGAGCGAATCTGTCATATGCAGTGTGGCATAACAGGCGTTTTGCTTTGCAAAGTATATCTTATGCCACACAGAGTTTAACACCTGCTATAAAAAAGGCTTTCAGTTACAGGGATTCTCTTGGATCTAACATCATTAACCAACCCGGCCTCTGAGCTTTAATAACTGAACAGATAGAGGTAGGTGGAGCTGGCAACTGAGCTTGCTCATCCCCTTCCAGTAGGAAGGAAGCAGCCAAGCCAGCAGCAGACAGAGCGTGGCCTGACAGCGAGTCCACCAGTGCCCCATTGAACACATCTGGGACCAGGTATCGGATCAGCTCCATGGCTTTGTCCCGGTCCGGCGAGGTCTCAGTGTCCGCTGCTTCACACCCAACAACATGAAGCTAAGGTGACATGACTTACAGGTAGACCAGTACAAAGACTATGCAACAAAAATACATGGTGGAATTCAAGCAAGGTAACTAAGCCAAGGAGTGCAACATTTTGAAGTTAACAATATTTTGTTAATTCTGCAAAATTGTGAATTTATTTACCTGGTTTGGACAGGGGCATTACTCTTGGGAACTGTCTTCTGCAGGGACGTAGTGGACTGGTTGTGGAAAGAACAGTACATAATGATGTGTCATTTTATGAAGATTCAACAATATTCAATCCTTGTTTGTATATCAGCTATATCAGAAGACTTCAGAGCTGCCCCAGTACCTGATGACGTCTTTACAGAGTGGAGGAAAGGGCTGTTTCTGGTAGTGTCCAAACACCTCAAACACAATCGGCTGGCTCTTGATGTACTCGACAAAGGATTTGGTGACTTCTACAGCAATCTATAAAACCAGTAAAGGGATGGTTTAAGTACTTGAAGACCTGCCAAAACCTGTCAAACCATGACATTGTTGCACAGGATCTCCGCTGATACTTCTTACATTCTGCACATGGTAGAAGCCGAGAGGGGGGCTGCGGCCTGTGTTTTTTAGGGGTTCAGTGGAGAAGGCCTCATCATGGCGGTGGATGAAACTGAAATGTAAAAAAACAACGGTACTTTACAAATGAAATTGCAAAAGAAATACTGTAAGTATTGACAATCACAGTAGCAAAGGTATACAATGGGAATACTATAAAGAAACATACTTACTTGAACTGGCAGAAGATGTCAGCATATTCTGCAGAGATGCTGGAAGCCTGTAGGACAGTCACTCTGAAGGTAAAAACATTACCAATCCTGAGGTGCTCCAGAGCTCCGTCTAGAGGGCCGTCCGCACTGGCCTTCAGCGGGGTCTCCAGCTCCTCTGTACCAGCTGTGAGGAATGTAAAGTAAAAATCAGCTACAGCTCAATGCTAGCACACAACACACACTCACACACACACATAAAATACAATTACCCGCACATGTGTTGTTGTTGACCTCATCAGCTGAGGGTCCCATCTCTGCGTTCTGGCCCTCCCCCTCCACGATGCGAAGCTCCTCCTGGGAAATCCCTGTACGGGACAGTCCTACAGAGCAGGACTCTGACTGGAACTGAAACAGCAAGGTGCAACACACACTGTGGTTAGTAAATACAGGTGGGGGAAGTGGCTTGAATCCTGTATTGAGTTTCTTTAGGCCTACCTTTTCATACTGCTGATCCTCAAATGAGATTTTGGCAGTGCCTGACTGCCTGACTCCTGAGCCATAGTCGGGAGCTTCCTCGTCAGCTGGAGGGAAACACAAAGCACCTTCACTTCACTTCCTCAAGAAGCCACACACAGCCTGTACTTCCAATCCCTCCCTGTCCTTTGTCTCATCAAGAGTGTGGTTGATGATCCAGGCCTTACCTGATATGGCCTGCACCGCCACTCTGAGGAAGCCCTTCACTTCTCCCTTCTCACTGACAATGGCCACACGGTGGACGAGGGGAACTGGGTACAGCAGGTTACTCAGATAAACAAAAGCCCTTGATAGATAGATTATAGATTGAAGGGGACAGAGAGGGAGGAGAAAGAGAAATGGGAAAGGATTAAGGACAACACAGAGCTAAGGAGAAGGCTTATACTTGATAACATATCACTGGACTGGACGAACAGAACACAGAGCTGCAAAGCAACCAAACAGAAGCTGGGGCTGCTCTCGCGATGGCCATGGCTGCCCTTTACTATCGCTTCTTAGGGGGCTTTTCCTCAACATCTATTAATGATGATATCATTAGGGCAATTATGGGTCACATGCAGTATTTCTTAACCTTTCTGTTTTGCTGATGAAAGCTTGGTGAGGCTAAGGAGCATGTGTGTAAGGTGAAACTACAGATGCTTCAAGTGATCACAAAACATGGGACACCAGCTCAGTACTAAGCTGGAGAACAGATGCTTGAAGATTTCATTTATTTGACTGATGTTTTCCATTTGAACATGGCATTCCATCCTTGAAAATGGTTGTACTCTAACTGATAAACTTTCACAACATGAAAGTGCCTCAATGTGAGCAGCACTAGAGTAGCTACACTACATATCCAATAAACGGTGCCACGCTGAGCACTAGAGGCATGGCATCTCACACTTGTAAATAGTTTGCACTTGCATTATATTTGAAAACACTTTGCAAGTGGCCTATCAGTGGTAGTGACATAGGCTTGACAATTCCCTACTGCTCAAGCAGATAAATGTGGGAACATCTTCGTTAGAATTGTTTCTCTTTCTTGGTTTGTCCAAACTGTAGTTCTTAGCTACAATATTTGATCTTGCAGTCAAGGACCACATTTTCCACGAGCCAATGGGGGTAGACATTTAAGGGTGAAGAGTGTTAAAAGGGAAAGGCTTATGACAAGATTGGTGAGGTGCAAAGAAGGCATGCTCAGGACAAAAAGGTGAACAAAAATGCTTTCAGCTTCTTGACTCAAAGGAATCAAAAGCAAATGGAACAGAAATAATCATACGGAACATGGCTCAGCTTGAATAAACACTGCCAACAGCTTGACATATTGTATGCTACACCAAAAACCAAAGAATGACATGAGAAATCAAAGCCCACCTCCTGGGTCGGAGTGCTAATTTGTGCAAAAGAGGGGCACTAGACGTATTCAAGTAAAAATTGACAAGAAAGGTCAAAATTAAAAGACTTGTGCTCTGGCATGCCTAAAAGAGACAGCTGCAGTAGAAACCAGCTCTTTCATCTTGAGACTTTGAGTCTTCCTTTAACACCAGTTTGCCGTTTCATATAAATAATTTCCAGACTATTTCATACTTATTCGGGTTTCACAGCATGGCGAGAACATTTAGCTGTGGGTTCCTGTGTTACGCAAATCAGATCTGAATATACTCCATGAGACATGTCAGTGCTTTGGCCTCCTTTAAAGGACACTATTATGCATTTAGACATACACAAAAGTGAGACACACACCTCAAGCAGCCGTTGAGCATCAACATTGCTTGGATTTCTGTCGAAGCGAATCGTATGAACTGACTCACCCCTGGCTGATTCAAAGAACATGTGTAAAAAGTAGAATTTTAACTTTTTGTGTAAGACAGTAAGCAAAACAAAAAAACAGCCAGGAGTCTTATTTGATGAGATTAAAGATAGAGTGCAGAAAGGATAAAGATAAACCTAGAAGCCCAGAAATGTCTACCAGTGCCCACTCAGTGTTGCATTTAGAGGCATTATGAAAAATTCAGTGTAGTGGTTTGACAGGGTGGCATGACTAGTTGTTGGTAATAACATCCTTCCTTAAAAATGTTGAGAGACTATGACAGTGAGAGCTGAGGCAAGGAATGATAACTGGACTGGCTAGGGCTCAGCAATAATTTAAGGGCAGGGAGTGTCTAAGATGTGAACAAAATGAATAGCTCATAATCAGATGCAGGGAATGTTTGTTTCTCATCTCTCCATTGAAGCTGTCCAGCTGAAATGATGTTGCCCCCAATAACTCCATGTTGCAGTTACAGCCACAGTCTTAGTCCCAAGGAAAACGTGGACCTAAGAAGTGTGGTTGCCACATCAGTAAACAAAAGACAGTCCGGTACTGATGTGTTTCAGTAACTTCGAGTTCGTGTGCATGTTCCATGTGCTGTCCCCACCCATGCACACACAGTCCACAACAGAGTCCCATGTTCATCTCTGTGCAGAGAGTTAGAGTTAGTTAGTGAGTGAGAACACGTATGTATGTCATTTTATATGTGCTGACCTCGATTAAGGGAAGCAGACCCTGTGTCTCAGCGTGAAAGAGCTAGTTTCCTCCACCAGCATGCTCCTGAAACCTCACCAACCTTCCCACTACACTGAATAATGGTGAGCGGTCGTAAAAGGGATCCTGGCCTTCGCTGGAGCCTCGGCAGAGCTCTCCCTCATCATCATCATCATCATCATCCTCTCCCCCGAGCTCCGAGCACGGGTCGTCCAAAAATATATCATCCTCCAGGTCCTCCAACTCCTCCAACTCCTCCTCCTCCCCTCGACCCTCCCGCCGCGAGTCAGCCAGCTCAGTAATTTCAGAGTTGGAGAGGGTCGGGGATGGGGTGGGGTCACTCATGCGCTCGCTCATGCATGTGTTGAAAATGGGGTTGCTGGTGCAGCCAGAGACATGGGAACTAGGTTAGTACAATTAGATAGAAGCACACACTTGTTCAACCAAGAGGGGGGTAGAGGACTAAATTTAATGGGCCACTGGAGAAAACCTTTGAGCCAAAATGGGCAGTTTTTTTCTTGAATATCTTTATGACATTTCTGTTTTAGTAGATAGCATTTCTGGAGACAGACAGGGCAGATGGGAGAGTGCGAGACAAGCTACAAAGATCATGAGTAGGATTCCACCACCCATGCTGCAAGTGCATGGTATACGTCTTAGTCTGCTAAGCCACCAGGATGCCGATCAGTCAGGCTGATGGACCTAGGATATGGTAGGGGTACCCTGTGGCCAACAGACACGCTTCCAGAGAAGTCAATTGCTTCCAGGTACCACAGGAGCCAGGTATGGTTTGCTCTGGTTGTGTTAATGCAGCAAGCCTATGTTCACCAGAAATACATTCACATTGGCTTTCAGAAAAAGAGTCAAAGAATTCAAAAGAACAAGCAAGAACAAGAATAAGGGGCCTCAGTTATCACTATATTAATCAATATAGAATGTGTAACATTTTTAAAGTTGACAGAATACTGAGTTAAAACTACATGTCAAATGTTGTTAGGATATGGCACAGGTCTAATTTGAAGACAAAAAATATTTGATCAATTATCATATTTAAAATGCTTTCTGTGCAAATTTGTGATCACCATTATGTTGATTGATAAATGATGCCCAATGAGCCATTCAATTCAAATGTCAAGGCTTTTCAAAAGTTGCTGTGTTTTACAGTATAGTAAGTTATATAATCTGCCAGTTCAATGAATTGAACAATGCAGGTCAGTATGACTGATGATGGGCAGATGTTTGCTCACTGCTATGGACCTTTGATTTGGTGTTTATAGTGCATGGGCTGGCGATTCATCTCCACCTGTCCCTGTCCATGTATAGAGCCACTGGTCTTCCTGGTCTGCATTTACCTGCCAACCAGACGGAACCAGGGGAAGCGGTCATAAAAGGGGTCGCCTCCGGTCATCACATTTTCACAGTCCTCAATGGCATTGCCGGGTACTTCAGCAGCGCGGTCATACATGTCTCTCATGAGATCAAGCCTCTGCCTGCAAGGAGCAGCAACAATTATCACATAAAACCACTGGGAAAACAAGATGCATATCATGACGTCAATGGGAAATGTTCTCGCAGTGAATGCTGTACTTTACTTTTTGTGAAAAATAACAGACATAACATAACATAGACATTCAAAATAATGCTCAATTTGTTTCTACTGTATATCAGAGGCTTTAAAACATATTTCTCTAGGGATACAAATATTTAAGAGAATATTTATTGTGAACCAAACTGACTTTGTGAGTTACAGAGTAGCCTTACTACACTGTTTTTTGGCTACATCTTGCAGTATTTTATTCAGGCTTCTTATATTGAAATAATTTGGGAAGGCTATGGCAATATATTAGCGTGTATTGTCGAGCTTTATACCAAATTGGAAAAAAAATTCAATCTAAAATCTTCTGCTGTTCACAAAAAAAAACAAATCTTCCAGAATGATTGGGGGTCCTATTTTTATCTTTATGTGGCCCAAGGTTGGGTGCTGGCCCAGACTTTTAAAAAGACTGTTGTTTAAAGACCTAGTGCATGTTCAAGTACCTTAGTTTCTCTAATGTCCAGTAGTGGGTGGCTCCATTCTTCTGGTCCTGCACCTCCACAGCCACAATGGTGCGTGGGAACTGTTGCTTCTCTCTGTGCTTGGCCGCCTCTGGGGGCAACAGGTCTGGAGGCAGGGGGGAGTAGAGAGTGTCTGTCAGCAGCACAAACTGGAACTGGACCTGGAGGGGCACAAAAAGCACAAGGTGCGGTCAGAGCTCCATATTATAACAGTCATGGCTCTGTGGATATAATGAGGTTTAGAGGACAATAATTTCTGGAACCTTCTTCTTCAGTTCCACACTAATGGCATTGGCCTCCTTGAGGAAGATAGCATTGCCCCACAGCAGGTCACGGAGAGAGGTGAACTGGTAGCACCTCCACTTACGGAAGCCCCACACAGCCAGCTCTGTTTCCTTCTCCGTCCATTGCACTGTGGGTCAAAGAGGATACAAGATGACCATACACCAAAAATGTACTCGCTAACAACATAAAATTGTGTAGAGGTGTCCCATAATTTACTCTACCTTCCTCTTCTGGCTCCTCCTCTTCCCCAGGGGCTTCTGGGTAATAGCGGTCCACCTGCTTCTGAAGAGCCTCCAGCTTGCTCTCATAATCCTAGACAATTGATTAATTAAGACCCATGTCAGAAAGTGTTGGCATAGCACACCACCAAACGCTTCAGGAATAGAAGTCATTGGGATTGTCTGGATGATTGATATAAACTGAAATAGTAGGTCAAAGCTCATTCAAAATACTGTATATCATGTATATGTAAAGCTTGGAAAAATATCTTGTGGCTAATTTAAAATGCTATAATTGCATGTATGAGAGGTGAAAATAAATACACCTGGGTTTAAATAAGCAATGAATAAGTCCAAGTATACATTTGGTAGCAAAAGATTCTCAAGATCTGGAACTTTCATAACACTGTTGCGGGGTGAAAACCCTGTATCTCCAAAATGTCAATTTTTCAGGAACTAAGAAAAACAGCCTTATTTTTAGCTGGTTGACCATGAATATTTTGGGTTTATCTACCCAAGGGTTGTAGAATTTTCTCAACCCATAGAGGAGAATGCAAATATTTTAAGACCTCAGAACATAACCCTAACACCTGAGGTAGAGCTGGATTTTTCTTTTTTTGTCTGTGACGTTACCAGACAGCACAGTAAACCCAGAAAGAACATGGTTTGGGCATGAATAGGAAAACATGCAGTAGGTGATCACCTCCAAAAGTTCCCGAGAGCTCTGCATTCATGTATCAGACATCTAGAAATCTACATTTATCAAATACAAGCATATCAGATTCTTTAAGAGTCCCGTAATCAAATTAAAGGAGGTTTATGTGTTTATGGTATTTTTGGTCCCCTCGTAGCTTTTGGACCACCTCTGTCTTTGGGACCCACGGCAACTGCCACAACCACCACCTACCACTCACACTCAATAAAGACGTTAATAGTCAGTTGAACCTTTCAGAGTAAGAACCGTATGTGTCCATTTTGAAATTGGAAAAAAATAACAAATAAATCTGACATTGTACTTGCACTCATGTATTCACTCCAAATCGCTTCTACATCACCTGAAAGTATACAACCTCTACTGTCTTTAACGATGAATGTAACAACACTCCAGCCTACAGTCTTTGGGTGATGAGACTTGAAAATCCACCCATTAACTTACCAGTCTTTGCTGCTCCAGAAGGTTGTTGGTCTCCTCTCTTTCTTTGCGATACTGGTCCTCTAACTCATGTAGCCTGAAGACATAAACACAGATGAACAACACAGGCTTAAGATGTGATACACCACCTCTAAGTAAACACTATTTTAGCTTTAATTCACTTTCAAGTTTCTGGAGCAGCATACCATTTACTGTGCCATCGATTTTACAGGGAGTACTAGTCACGGTGCTGTGGGTTTGTATGATGTGACAGCTGTTGACCTCAGATTATGACTGGACTAGTATTACCCTCCTCCCCTCCCACCTTCTTTATCTCCCCTCTATCGTTCTCCTCTACGATATGTTGGTGGCGAAGCCCTCTCCTCTATCTACATTGCCTTTCCTTTTCCGGTTTGTGAATGAATAAGGCTCGCTGGTGTCCTTGCTATTTCCCCACAGTACCTCTGTTCCATTTCCTGTTTCATGTCAATGCCCTGTTTCTCCAGCAGCTCTCTCTGGGCAAAGGCCCAGTCCACAGGCTCAGCAGGGGTTTCAGCACAGGGGGTCCTCTCCCTCTCAGCCCTTGCCTGCTCAGGGTGGTTGAACCGGAACACATGGCTCTTCCCCAGGATGATGCGGTTTCCTACAAGAGTAGGTCCAGAGAAAAGTATCAAAAATCAGAATGTATTGAGATAAAAATATACAAAGATATAAGCAATATATACATATACGTCACGCCTTGAGTGGTTACAAGTATAACTGCTAGGTACGACACAAAAGGAAAAGGGAGTGACATTTTGGGAGATAGAGAGCAAGAGAGGTAATTCACCTGATTTGAGGATGGTGGGCTCTGTCACTCTCTTTCCGTTGACATAAGTCTCAGCTCCTTCACAGGGCTCTAGGATGACGGCTGCTTAGGAACAGAGCAGATAATATGAGGCTTCACTTCCTGTCCATCAACATTAACCTCTGATGTACAGTACTACAAGCCTGTGGAGCAGGGAAGGATAGCTAACCTTCTCCCATGGGACCAGTAGAACTGGTGAAGGTGCAGTGCTCATCCTTTATGAAGTGGCCACTGAGGACTATGTCCTGACGACTGCTGGCATCTACACGACCCACCCTGTAAAAGAAGTGACAATATGATGTCATGGCAAACAACAACAAACTGATGCACGGGCTAGATAAGAATAAAATACCATTATGTTGACAATCAAACGAATTGCTCTGATTAAAAAAATACATAATAATAAAATAAAAAAAGTAATTTATTGTTACATTCGCCTTTTTTGTGATAACACAAACTTTAGCATGGACAAAGCCACTTCAAGCTCCAATTCAGTCTACTTTATAGAGGGTACGCTTTTTTCAACTTCCTTACACCATCATGACTCAAAATACAGGTATATTTTAGGTCAGTGTTTACAAAAATTACAAAATCATTTACAGCCACAAAATACATGGAAAACTCATACTCTGCTTTCACATTCTGTCAGTCCACATAGCAAAAGCTAAGTCAATAAATTTGAGAGAGAGAAAAAAAAAGTCTCTAATTCAATAAATCAAAACAAACAAAACTAGAACTGTTGCAGCAGTCTTTCAACAGCTGACACCTTAGCCTACTGCAATCACTGGTTGGGATTTCAGGGTAAAATGTCTGAAAATCTCTCACCTGGTGATTCCATCTTTAATATAGTACAACAGGCACTCAGACATCAGAGGATCTTCATTGAGGTTCACCAGATGAGGAGTCTAATACAGAAAAAGGAATGATTTACTGTTTGTAGCAACTTGGTTAGTAAAATGCATAGATAGATCATTTAATTTCCATATGTTATTTACAATATAACATATGCATACACTGCACATCATAGTTTTCAGAAGCAGTCTCTTTCAGTGAGAGGAAGTCGTTCAGTAGGATCATCAGAAATAGTTAAAACCATGCAGACAAATTCACTCCCCACGGCTCCACAGCATGAGTCAATGTGTTTAATGTAGTCTCTGTCAGACAGCATTGGCCTGTAGGCAAACAGCCATAAATCACTGAAATGGGGGCGCCACTAGAATCACAGTGAGGGTGTGTTTGCAGTGAGTAATGAAGTAGATTTAAGATCGCACTTAATGAAAAGGAGAAACCTTCCTTGGTGTTGAGTTTAGAGGAGCACTCAGAGAAGGATATAGCATTAGACACTCCAGATCTACAAACCTCATTGGGGGAGAACAGCCCTACTGTGTCAATAAACACAGGCTCTGGCTTTCTGGGACTATCGGAGGGCTTCGGAGCAAATGAACAAACATTTTTAATGAGTAATTCTGTTTTGAATCTATTTTGCATGCTTACTCTACAAGAACATTTCATTCAGCATTTTAACTTTGTGGATTATAGCACAGAGAGTCTTCAGAGAGATTTGGGGTGCTCATATCTTCTTACCTTCTTAGGGGAGAAGACACCAACAGTTCCACCATCTTCTCGCATTGCCACACCCATTTCTGCCAGCAAGGCCTCTCTGTAGATAACAATACAATGCTGTGACACGACCGCCAACCACACTCATTTGCACTGAGGGTATATGGCTCTCTCTCACGCTCACAGTTTACTCCACTGATGTGATCAAACACACCTCCTGGATGATTGAGGCATAGGCATATCTCACCTTTCCATTCTAATGGCTTCTGTTCGGCGAAGTTTCTCCTCCCAAGTCTCATTGAGTTCAGCAATGATTTTCTCTGTTTCCTGATATTTCAAATGAGAGTGATTGTTATAGCGAACAGTCATTCAGCTGTTGTAAGAGCTATAGGTAAAAGTGCTTGGTCAGTAACACTGAACAGTTACTTTCCATATGATCTGACAATATGCAACTGATGGACGTTCCATGTGTAATGAAAAGTCAAAGTCATGGGGACTATCCAATATGTTAATCTAATTAGACTGTGTGGGTATAAAAGAGGTGTGCCTTCACCTTCAGCCTCTCGATGGCCTCCTCACTGCCTGGGTTGAACATGATGCGGTCATGTAGGCTGGCGATGGATCCGGCACGGCTGGACAGGGCCGAGAGAGACGGGGAGGGACTCATCCCCGTCATGGCATTGGTCACTGTGGAGAGATCATCCCTTTGATTCACAGCTTGGCCTTTTTTGTTATTGTTCTTGTAATTGGATAGGTCTGTCAGGACGGGAAGGGGCACGGAGTGCGTACAGGAAGTGGGTTGGGGTAGCCAAGGATAGGGAGGAGAGAAATGGAAAAAAGCAGACAGATAAGGAAGAGAAGAGAAGGGAAAATAGAAAAGAAGGAGAAAGAAGATATGTAGATTGAAACAAATCTAATTTACAGAGAGAAACTTTCACTGCGAGTACACAAAGGTAGAGCAGCACCAGCTGAAAGCCACACGCAAAGAAGACCAACTTATAAGATGCAACAACGGGGGCATCAAGCCACAAGAGGACTGAAAGAAAATGCAGCTATGATATAGAAACTTCAAGCAAAGTGCTATATGTAGGAACATGGCTTCGCAAATACTGTGCATCTGCCATTTCAGAAGGAAACTCTACCAGGGGATTAAGATTCTATTGCTTATTGTCAATCAAGTGGTTTTGTTGAGCAAAGCATATTTTAGAGTAAAACTGAAATTAATAATAAAACATCCAAAAATACATGCGCTATGTGCAAGCACACAATGACTCATTCCAACTCATTTGTTCTCTCCATTTCCTGGAGAGAACACTAGGAGCCAGTACTTGCAGTTCAGATTACATCTAAAGCTGGCAAGATTAATTTAATGCTCAGTGAGCTCCTCTAAAATAATCACTAACAAATAAAGGAAATCCATTTATCTGGCAGAGTGGAAGGTTTGTATGGATAACCATATGACCATTAACCATTAGAGGTGGAAATTATTTCATAGTCATTAGTGTGCTGTTTATTCATCAAAATATTCTGGCGAACAAGCTGATTTTATATCATAGCCTACTCCTTATTTTCCACTTAAGATTTTGTCACTCGGCACTGCTAAGGCCTATGTTACATTCTACAAGATAAAGAATATCAACCCTGCAGCGGCTGCTATGGCAACACAGAGCAATAAAGCGGGACAGTGTATCACACCCATCCATCTGGACACAGTTGTCTGCCAAGATTGGATCACATTAGAGGCACCTAAAACCAGAACAAACCTGGGTGTAACACTGCTTTTAGCACATATGCGCCCTATATATGGAATACATGTCAGGATACACTGAAGCTGGATTGCTTTGTCTCCATTGAATCCTTCAAAAATGTTCTGTTGAACATGATAATGGAAGAGGCCAAATGTACTTGCTTTGAGTGATGACTTGAGCACTTTGCTCCCTGTCTTATGTTGTTTCTTATGTCAAATATTATATTTTATTTCTTTGTATATTTTTTATATTTGTGATTGTATATGTAAATGAGTTGTAACTTTGTTTATGAAAATTTTGTAACTGACTGCCAACAGGGCTCCCCTGAAAAAGAGACCTTGGTCTCAGTGGGACTTGTATAAATAAAGGTTTCAATCAATCAATCAATATCTCCTTCGCGGTGCAGTTAATAACATCACATATTATGGAAAGACTAACAATTTATAGTATAAACTCACTGGAGATGACTACCTTCAAGCTCCTATATTGTACCAGAGACTGCGCTCATTGAAGGCTGCATCATCATCATCCTATGTTTATATGCTTTCTCTTGCTAGCAGCCAACAGGAGGCGATAGAGCTTGTTGTCACAGACAGACCCTGCCAGAGGAATGGGAGCTCTCCCTCACATAGTCATCTGCGAAACGGAAGAACTGATGAACTAATCGGGGTATAAAATTAGGGCTGGGAGTCGATTCCAAAAAGAATAGATTCTTCGATTCCAGGCATTTGGGAATCGAGAATCGACTCCAAAGCTGTGGAGTCGATTCCACGCTGTGGAGTCGATTCCACACAGTAGATTCCCCGCACGCGCATGTACAAGTGAATCCCAGAGCCGAATTCCTCTCTGGTGATTGAACAAGTGGCTCAAGTCTGCCCGGCAACAGAGTGAGAGAGCGGGAGAGGGAGAGATTAGACAGACACTGTCGCTTAAAATGCCTAATTCTATTGCAAGTTAAAGATTGTGAACATTTATTGACAAACTGAATACATTTATTTTTAATTGAAAGTGTCAAGATCCGTTGTCATTCAAAACATCAATCATAATAGTGTATTTGCTACTTAATTAATATTGCACTGTTTATTTTCCAAGATCTGCATGCACCTCTATGTTTAAATTTTTGGAATCGAGCAGCCCTATATAAAATATCTCATTAAGGTGCAGAATTGTGTGCGTTGTATTGTTTTGTCGATGGTTGTTTCAGGAATAATGCCTAAGTTTGCCCCACCAGTGCCAAAGCCATGAAGCCATACAATGCACCAGGGCATGGCACATACAGCCACGAAATATCAAGATCAGAATCAATATGATAACGCCTATAAATCACCCTAAAACCAGGCCCAGATGTCATATATACTGCATAAACATTAGCTACTTCCATTTCATTGCTGATCATCTAAACCAGTCTGATCAATTCCTCATGATATTGTGGTGCTGCAGAGAACACAGAAAAGCTACTATGTACTGCAACAGTAAGCGCTGGTGATGCTAAGCTGCAACAAGAGCAAAAGCAATAGCCATAAAACACACATTTCAAACCGGCTATCTTAGCACCAGACCCCGGATATGCTAGGAGAAGAGAAGATAAAGAATGATAAGAGAAGCAGAGAGAAAGAAAGAAAAGAGACAAGGTAACACCTTTAGATCCAATCATTCACTTGTTGTCTGCTGAACACCTGAGCATTGAACATAAGGGCAAGGGCATTATTCATTTGATCAACTGAGTTCTGATGCTCTAGTTGCATAATGCATAGCCATGCGTTTTCATTTCTAATCAGATCTCTCTCTGACCAGTGTTGCCACTGAATCACTCAAAGGTTCAGACAGGACAACAGGTATGAGAAAGACAACATTTTTGTGATAACTTTAACACACATGTTGTTTGTGAGAATACGGAAAATAAAAGTGCAGTGCCTGTGAGAAGTGCTGTGTGGGCTGGAGAGAGTGAGGGGTCGTGTATATCATTGTGAACAGTGTGCACCACTGTTAGGAAAGGGGTCTCTATACAAACCATTACAAACTTTTTTTAATGGAAACTAGAGACAGCCCTAATAGCCAGATAAGCCCAACAGATGATCCCTTACTGTCAATGATGTCACCCAGGCCCTGGGAACACAGGAGGTCTTTCAGACGAGACACCTCCTCCTTAAGCTCGCGCACCAATCGGTTGTTGGGATCCTCGTTGATGACGGCGTTACAGCGGATCTGTTTGGCGCGGTCTGCATACCTGTAGAGGAATATTTGAGCATCTTGACACATGCGAGGGCAGAGAGAGCAACACACACACACAAACACACACACACACACAACCCCCCTCCCCCACCACCGCACATCCACGCAGAATCCGATCTGTACCTCGTTACACAATTCTGCAGCCTAGCACTGCAGCTGCAACTTTTGAAGGGTGTTTGAAGAGTGAAACTGATGCAAGCCGCTGAGGAAACCATAATTGTGTGTTACGCAAGACTGAGGTCTCAATGGCTTCAGTGTCCTTCAGTGCCACATTCATCAGCTGTGTGGGAGGAAAAAGACGCAGCAGAAAGTGCGTTGCCTGCTCTCAGTGCTCTACCTGAGTGTGCTGAGGGTCTCATCGTAGTTGATGTCCGCGGGACTCAGGGCAGCAACCATAGCAGTACGAGAATTCCCACCTGAGGCGATGCAGAGAAGAGGTTAACTGAAACACTTTGGATTAATTTCGTGGAGAACTAATGGAACATTAGGGCTCAGTCAGCCTGTCAAATAGATAAATACTGCGTTCATACCCAAATTTTCTCTCAATAGCCAGGTCAAGACTGAATCTCTGTAGGGAATGAAGTTCTCCACTTTCTTCTTCTTTTTATTCTGTGTGTAAAATACAAACATAAATTAAGACAACAATCAGTGCATTTATCTGCATTATGGGAGAAATAATAAGAGAAATAATAAAATAAAAAATATTTGAATTTGAACTTGAATTACCTTATTTGACCCAGAATCCTAAAATGAAGTAGACAACAATATTAACATGGTTATCCTATATAAAATCTATTGTATCTTGTATGAAACAGTATACAAATATACTGAGAGAAAAAATCTCCATACCATTTCTGCCAAACCAGAGATTACTTTCCCCAATGTGGTCAGAGATTTGTTGATATTTGCTCCTTCCTGTGACAGGGCGAGAGGCAGAGGAGGATATTGGCATTGGAGCTAAACATATAGTATCTAAATTGCTTAAATGTGGATAAAGTCATAGTAATTGTTTCCCCAATAGGCAAGCTAATCTGTTTTCTGTGCAATCTGTTTATACATATCCAAAATGCAGTGGAGGGAAACATTTTCACCTTAAGCCTGGTCCCTTTGGCTCCTGTAGAATCTGCCCTCTCACTCCCAGCCAAATCCACCAGGCTTATTTTGCTGACCTGCAACAGAACATCCAATAAATACAGCTGCAAAGCATGAGTTGACAACAAACTAAGCGGAAGCCATTCATCTTCACTCGGATATCAGGTTTCATTTTAAAAAATCACAATGTCACATTATCATTGTGACCTTTTAAGGGATCAATGATTTCCTATTTACGATAAGATTAAAATCACCGTCATCAATCACTGTCAGCTCACAGATAAGCAGTAGCAATAGCGTAATGTTAAATGGGTTCGTTCAGGTTGCGGATTATCCCAACTACCTTCTCAGAGGTGTTATCAGTCTCAGCATCATGGCGTTTCTGGGTGAAGATGATGTTAAAGACAGCATGCGAGCGACTGCTTGTCTCATTCATGTTGGTGGCAGCCACAGTCCTGTAAAGAGAATGAAACATCATTTCAACAACACATGATGTAACACCAATGAAATATACCCACCATAGTTGCGAAAGGGGAATAGTAGTGTTGTACTTCAGACCAGGCAAGACCAATTCAAGACCGAGACCAGAACAATGCGAGTCCAATTCAAGACCATGACTATAACTGAGTTGGTCAGTCAGTTTCTCTGCTAATATTTCAAAACAAAAAACAAACATTATTTAGGTACTTTAGTAAAATGCAATTGTACATATGATAGAGATTACTGCATGAAAGAAGGAAATCATAGAATTAAGCAGAACTATGTCAAACACTTTACTGCTGCTAACTTCTGATTATTTCTTTGCTAAATTGTCACATCAGCCATGGACGGGGGAAAACTGATACAGTATGATAACCTGTATGCAAGAGTATTGGTGTAAATAAGCTGAAGAGTGCACTAGGCTATTTAGTGATTATGTTGAAGAAATACTTATTTGAAATACCAGTCATTTGTTGCCATGGTACACTAATTCCCTTGGCCATGTGATCTCCTCTCACGGCTTCTCCTATCACTGCTATGCTGATGACACTCAACTCTACCTCTCCTTCCCTCCCTCAGAAACACAAATTGACGGGCGCATCTCCGCATGTCTTAAAGACATTAGTGCGGGAGAAGAGCATTACGCACAGCTGGCAGGCATCACGGCTAATCA